>BSBK01008964.1:0-240000 GCA_027943335.1 Chamaecyparis obtusa
ATACACACACACACACACACATATACATATATGTGTGTATATATATATATACACACACACACATATACATATATATGTGTATACACACACACACACACATATATGTATATATATAGATGTATATATCTATATATATATATATATATATATATATATATATATATATATATATATATATGTATATATATATATATGTATGTATATATATACATATGTATGTATATATATACATATGTATATGTATATATATATACATATGTATGTATACTTGAAGGAGTGGGGAAACTAGATAAAGAGAGAGGAGTTCCCTTGTCTTCCTTCGAACATAATAAGTACATTTTTAAATATTGTCACATGGAAGTATTAAATATTAACTTTCGTATTCATCCCATGTGTTTCGGTAGCTTAGAAGTTGTTTCTCCAGCTTCAAGTATTAGTGATTTTTGTTTCTGGCATCATTTGTTGGAGTCAAAATAAATGTTTATTAATTAATGGATTTCTTTAGAGACTTCCATCATCTAATTAGTTAGGGTTTGTTAGGGTCTAATATATCTTGGTTGTTGGTTTTCTAATGATAGTAGTATAAAAGGGGCTCATCCAGAATTTGGAAAACATACTTGAGAAGCATTTGCAGTTTTAGGAAATTAAATTTGCATTGTTAGCAAATAAGTCTTGGAGTCATAGAAAGGGAACGGTCATAGCATTGGAGACAAGTACTTGTGGAATCTTAGCAAGAGAAATTGGGAGAAGAATTTATAGTGGAGATAGTCGGAGATCTTCTAGTACAAGGCAATCAATTTTATGTATCTCTTGATTTGTTGAAGTTTAATATAATTCCTCATTTGTAGTACTAGTTTTTCCTTCAGGGTTTTTATAGGGACAATTTGTTCAAAAATATCATGTTCCTTGTGTTGCATATTTTCATATGTAATTTTATTGGTGAAGTTGCAGTTGTGTTATTTTTTAATATTTGTTGTGGATTAATTTTTGGTAGTCAAATAATCTATATAAGACAAGAGATTAATAATCAATAGTTGCAATAGAATTTTCACATGTTATCAGAGCTAAATTGAGGGTAGAAAAGGTTTACCCTAGGAAAAATAAAGAAAATTGATGGTTTATAAAACCCAGTTCGAAATCTTTAGAATTATTATTATTTTTATCCTTTGAGATGGCCTCAACTGGTTTAAGAGATCAAGAAAAATTGGGTGGAGTCTCAAATTTTGGTGTTAGGAAAGCCAAGTTTTATATATTTATAGAAGAGAATGGTATCAAGGAATATGTAACCAGTGTTGTAGTTGTGCCTATAGATACAACACAACTCTTAGCATACACGAAGGATGATGCCTAGGTGAGGAGGCTAATCCTTAATGATGTAAAGGACCATATATAGTTATGCACATCACTGAGCTAGATAGAGAGATGAGATTCCATTTTGAATCTATACCAGAATGCAACCACTAATCAAAAAATTATTCTCAAGGAAATTTTGAGGAATACCTTGATGAACAAGGGAGAAGATGTTACAGGTTAGCTCACTAGGCTTAGAATTGTCAACATGAGCTAGAAATTGTTGTAGATAAACCAGATGAGAATGAGCTAGTCAGAATATCCCTAAATGGGTTTATTAAGCAATGGGATGCCTTTTTTTCAAGTTATTAGTGGACATGAAACATTACTGAATTAGGATCGAATATGGAGTGATTTTATTGAAGAGGATCTTAGACTAAGTATTGTCAATGGAACCAACAATAAGATTTAGAAAAGTGAGGTGGAATGATAAAATATTTCCCTAGAAGATAAAGGGAAAGAGAAGAAGGGGTCTAGAAAGATATTGAGTCCTCAAAGTAAGAAGAAGAAGAACTTGTCAAAGATCAAGCACTATGACTATCATGAATTTGGCCACTATGTCAGTGATTTCCAACTAAGGAAGAAGAATGGAAAGAATAGGCAGAAGCAAGTGACAACTTTAGTAAGTGCATATGAACTCTCTAGTAGAATGGAGGATGATTTTGCAATCATATCATGTATGTATAGATCAACCTTGCAAACTTTCTGGTATATAGATAGTGGGACATCATTTCATATGACAGGAGTTAGAGAGTACTTGTCCAATTATAAGGAGGAGGAAACTGGAATCCAAATTTCTATGGGAAACATGTCCAAACTCAACTAAGTTGAGAAAGGGAGTGTTCAATTTTAGAGGGAGAATGGAAAAATGATTCTTGTTCATGATGTGTTACATGTGCCAGGATTGGGTATGAATATAATTTTCATATCTGTCCTTTAGGATAACAGGTAAAATGTACTCTTTAGAGGGGCACATACATGTTGATCAATCATAAGGATTGGAAATCACCTATTGCTATAGGAGTTAGGAGTGGTCACCTTTTTAGGTTGCACTTTGATACTCCTAAGGCCATAATGAGTAGTAATCCTAGAGATCAAGGAGAGATATGGTAAATGAGCATGGTCCATATACATCATGGAGCACTTAAATTGATTAGTGAGATAGTGACAATTTTTTCAAAGGTGAGCACAACGCATGATGATGTATGTAACAGATGTGTAGTGGAGGATTTTGCAAAGGAAACTTTTCCAAGGAGTGACACTAGATCGAAGGGTTTTCTTGATTTAGTATATTTAGATATATGTGGACCAATGTCGATGAAGTTTCTCAAAGGATACGAGTACTATGTTAACCATATTGATGATT
The DNA here is from genome assembly GCA_027943335.1 of Chamaecyparis obtusa. Lineage (NCBI taxonomy): Eukaryota > Viridiplantae > Streptophyta > Pinopsida > Cupressales > Cupressaceae > Chamaecyparis > Chamaecyparis obtusa. The sequence goes on from BSBK01008964.1 coordinate 2,717, forward strand.
TCTCCAGGAAGACCTAGATATACTTGATGTAGGAGCATCCTGGGTCTAAGAGCAATCTTGCATCACCCAAAAATATTTTTGGTTTCTTTTCAATAAGGGGTATCTTGTGTAGAGTTGGTATTTATGGAAAATTACTATTTTTAGTAAGTTGGTCATATGATCTTGGAATGTTCTAATTTCACAGGTGGAGGTTCATCTTAGTCATATCAGCCTACTAGTTGAGTTTCATTGTCACGTCATCTGTATTGGTGAAGTTATTAAGGTTTTTGGATACAAAATATTTCAGGTTAATTTTGAAGGCCTTAGAGGCTCCAGATTGTGATCGACCCTCAGTTGACTGGAGCTTGCGCAAGTTAGGTACTATACATCAGGTCCTGCCATTTCTGAAAAGTGGTTATAATAGAAAAAAGAAGCTACGATTAGAAAGTTATGGCCTCCAGAAGTTGGACTACCTAAAAACATATTCTCTAATTATTTTGAGGTGACCCTATTGTAATAATTGAGAAAAATAAAATAATTCTAGGATAGTCGGCCTTAAGGGCTAAATTTCTAGAACCTTCTCGGGTGGTGGAAATTGCCTATATAAGAAAGGTCCATAGTGTTGTCTAGGGAAGTTCTGAGTAGGTCTAGGTAATGATTCAAGGCTTTGTCCTACAAAATATTGTAAGGGAAAATGCCCATGTGGCTTTGCATATTGTAATTCTAAAATTTGTAACTCCACATTTGTGGAGATAATAAGAAGTCCATTTTCTTTTCTTTCAAATTGTTGTTGTTTCTTTGTTTCTACTATGTGCTTGTGGTATTAAGAGGAGCACCCTTCATCAAGTGGTATCAGAGTGGGAGTTCTTGAGTGTTTTGACAGATTGCCGACTGTGAGGCAGTTTGCACCAGGACTGTGGTTTAGGATTTCAGTGAACAATGCAAAAATGCCTCCATGAAGGGAACGTGGTGGAAAAGATGGTGTTGTGATACTTGAGGTTAGAGCCTTGTAGAGACAAGTGCGAGCATTGCAAGAAGAGATTCACAGAGGAATGAATCTTATAGTTAGAGAAGAAAGCGAGGATGAAGCCGAAGAAGAAAATTTTGATCAGGAAGGAGAATGTGAAAGTCTAAACCAAGAGGAAGAAAGGATTTTTTCGGCCATTTCCAAGATTGGAAAAATACCTAAGATTGAGGTTCCTACATTTTCAGGAAATCTTAACCCAAAAGAGTTGATCGATTGGATCAATGAATTAGAAGAATATTTTGAGTATAAAGATATCAAAGGTCCTGATTGGGTCAAGTTTGCGAAGGCCGAACTGAAGGGTCATGCGAAGATTTGGTGGCAAGAGATTCAATTTGAGCGAAATAGAAGAGGAAAAGATAAAATCACAAGATGGGAACATATGGTGGATAAATTGAAGCGACAGTTCATTCTTTTTGATTTTGAGCTTGACCTATTGAAGAAAATGCAAGGTTTGAAGCAAGCAGGAAGATTTATTTAGGAGTATACATAGGAGTTCTATCGAATCCTCATCAGAACAGGCCATGCAGAAGCTAATAAGGAGAAAGTTGCCTGATACCTTAATGGGTTAAGGCCAAGCATTTAGGAGTTGAATTTGGTTCGAATAAACAGTATTGAAGAGGCATACTAGTTTTCCCTAAAAGTAGAGGAAAAGTTGAACAAGAAGTTTGAGAGTTGACAGAGCGGAAGAGGTTGTGGTGGACGATCTGATGGATGGTCATATGGAGGCCTAAATGAAGATCCAAAAAAGAAGGATAAGGTCAGTAGTAGTCAAAATTAGAGAGGAAACAATTTCAATCATTTCCATGATCAAAATAATAAGGATCAGAGAGGAAGAGGAAGAGGACAAGGATCAGGAAGAGGAGGCTTCCGTGGAACATGTTTTCACTGTGGAGAAGAAGGTCATAGGGAATATGAATGTCCTTAGCACCAAGGAAGGACATATAGGAGAATTGAAGGCTAGACTAGAGTTGCACATGTAGATGAAGATGCCAGATCATCACATTCTAAATATGCTGAAAGAGGAGAAACACTAATTAATAGAAGAGTCCTCCTAAGTGGTGAGAATGAACCTGAACAAAGGAGGAGCTTGTTCCGCACTAGATGGAAGTGTGAGGGTAAGTGTTGTGATGTGATTATTGATAGTGGAAGCACTAAAAATTTGGTTTCAGAAGAGATAGTCACAAAGTTGAATCTCAAGAGATAGAAACACCCACACCCATACCGGATTTCCTGGGTGTAGGATGACCACAAGGTCATGGTCAATGAATAGTTCCTAGTAAAGTTCAAGATTGGCGGATACCATGATGAGGTACTATGTGATATCATACCTATGGATGCATGTCATATGTTATTGGGTAGACTGTGGCAGTTTGACAGGCATGTTGTACATGATGGTCATGTGAATACCTATTCCCTGACAAAGGATGGAGTGCGACATAAGCTAAAGCCATTGAAGGAAAAAGAAGAAAAGGTATGCGGCAATGAAAGAATAACTTTTTTTGATGGAAGAAAACTTCTAGATGGTATGAGGCATGAGCATATGTTTTTTTTTTAAATTCCAAAAGCTGGTAAAGAGGAAGTAGAAGATGTACCTGTAGAAGTTGCAAATTTTTTGACTAAGTTTTAGGATATTGTATTCGATAATGTACCTGATGGATTACCACTAGTAAGGAAGATCAATCCTTAGATGGACTTGATTCTAGGAGAGAGTTTTCAAATAAGACATGACAAATAATGACACTAGCAGAAAGTGAAGAGTTGAACAAACAAGTACATGAATTATTGTAGAAATGGTTGATTCAGGAGAGCCCGAGTCCATGTGTTGTACCAGTAGTATCAACACCAAAGAATAATGGAGAATGGAGGATGTGTACAAATTCTAGGGCAATAAAGAAGATCAGAATCAAGTATAGGTTTCTATTGCCACAGATGGATGATATTATGGACTGTTTGAGTGGAGCTGTGTATTTCTCAAAGATAGATCTAAAGAGTGGATATCATCAGATTCAAATCAGAGAAGGAGATGAATGGAAGACTACTTTCAAGACAAAGGAATGACTGTATGAGTGGTTATTCATGCCTTTTGGGTTAACCAATGCACTAAACACTTTCATGCGGCTCATGAATGAGGTTCTAAAAGAATTTTTGGGTAAGTTTGTCATTGTTTACCTAGATGATATTTTGATCTTCAGTAAGACATTGGAGGAACATATGATGCATATTTGTATGGTGTTTGAGAAGTTAAGGGAAGAGAAATTGTTTATTAATTTGAAGAAGTGCAGTTTTGTGAAGAAAGAGTTAGTGTATTTGAAATTTGTAGTTTCAACAGAAGGTCTAAAAATGGACCCAGAGAAAGTGAAGGCTATCCTTGAATGGCCTACTCCAAGGAGTGCTACTAAGGTAAGATCTTTTCATGGTTTGGCTAGCTTTTACAAAAAAAATTTTAGAAGTTTTAGCAGTATTTGTGGACCCTTGACTGAAACAATGAGAGGAGATAGGAAAGAATTTAAGTGGACTCTAGGGGTAGATAAGAGTTTTAAACTATTGAAACATAAAGCTACAAAACAACCTATTTTAGCACTTCCAGATTTTATAAGGTGTTTCAAGTAGACGGTGATGCTAATGGTACTGCAATAGGAGCTTTTTCAAGCCAAGAAGGTAAACCTGTTGCTTATTTTAGTGAGAAGTTAAATGATGCCAAGAGGAAATATTTTGTTTATGATCAAGAATTTTATGCTATAGTTCAAGCATTGAAGAAGTGGAGACACTATCTTCTTCCTAAGGAGTTTGTTTTTTATACTGATCATCAAGCTTTGCAATATTTGAATAGTCAAGGAAAGTTGAATCAAAGGCATTTGAAATGGGTTAAGTTTCTCAATAGTTATACATTTGTTTTGAAACACATGAGTGGAAAGTGTAACAGGGTTGATGATGCTCTAAGGAGAAGAAAAATTTTTCTGACAGAGATCTAGATTGAGGTGGTTGGGTTCAAGGAACTCAAGAGTTTATATTTAGAGGATCCTGATTTTGGTGAAGCTTGGAAAGCTTGTAAAGAACTTGTTACTCTAGACAGGACAAAGTGGTTGGATTTCATCATACAGGATGATATGCTATTCAGAGGGAGTTAATTATGCATTCCACAAAGTTCTTTGAGGGAGAATCTCATCAAGGAGAATTATAGAAGAGGATTGGTTGGACATTTTGGTCATGATAAAACCTTTGCTTTGGTTAGTGAGAATTATTACTAGCCACAGTTGCAACAAGATGTCAAGAAGTTTGTACAGAGTTGTAGAGTATGCCAAATGTCAAAAGGAGCAAAACAAAATACAGGGTAATATCAGCCATTACATGTACTAGAGAAGCCATGGGAGGATATCAGTATGGAATTTGTTCTTGGTTTACCAAGGACTTAGCGGGGACATGATTCAATTTTTGTGGTAGTTGACAATTTTTCAAAGATGACACATTTTATTCCTTGCATGAAGACTAATGATCCAATTCATGTAGGAGAATTATTTTTCAAAGACGTGGTGAGACTACATGATTTTCCAAAGAGCATAGTTTCAGATCGGGACACTAAGTTCATTGGATATTTATGACATACATTGTGGAAGAAATTAAAGATAGATTTGAAGTTCAGTTCATCACCTCATCCACAGACTGATAGATAGACTGAGGTCATGAATCAGAGTTTGGTGAATTTGGTGAGATGTTTGGTTGGAGATAAGCCAATGGGATGGGATTTGATTTTACCATAGGTAAAATTTGCATACAATAATTATGTCAATAGGAGCACTGGTAAATCACCATTCTAGATTGTATATGGAAGTAGTCCCATAAATGCATCCGAGTTGAGAAAGATAGATAGAGGAGAGATAAGTAGTGCTGAAGCTGAGGATTTTGTAGAACATTTGAAGAACATCCATTAGGAAGCGAGGAAGCACATTACCAAGATGAATGCATAGTATAAGGCTAAGGCAGATGAGAAAAGGAGGCATAAAGAATTTCATGTTGGAGATGAAGTCATGGTTCATTTGCGGAAGGAGCGATTTCTAGTTGGTACATATAACAAGTTGAAAATGAAGAAGTTTGGGCCATGTAAGATACTGAAGAAGCATGATTCAAGAAATGCATATGAAGTAGAATTGCCTACTGAGCTAAATATTTCACTAGTATTTAACATTTTAGATTTGATAGAGTATCATGAAGGGGGTGTTGAAGATGAGATCACAGAAGCACAGTGGAGTATTCCAGCAACTACTTTAGCTACCAAGGAGATTGAGGATATACTGGATAGTCATGTTGGCAGAAGCACAAGGAACATGACATATGAAGAATATTGGGTCAAATGGAAAGGATGACCTATTGAAGATTCATCATGGCTACCAAGGGAGGAGGTTAACCATCTTAGTTTTCCTCTTAACACCTAAGACATGATAGGGTCACTTCTTAAATCACCTCAGGTGTCTGATGCAGGAGCATCCTGGGTGTCATAGCAATATTGCATCACCCAAAAATATTTCTGGTTTCTTTTCAATAAGGGTTATCTTGTGCAGAGCTGCTATTTATGGAAACTTACTATTTTTAGTAAGTTGGTCATATGATCTCAGAATATTCTGATTTCATAGGTGGAGGTTCATCTTAGTCATATCAGCCTACCAGTTGAGTTTCATTGCCACATCATTTGTATTGGTGAAGTTATTGAGGTTTTTGGGTATGAAATCTTTCAGCTCAATTTTGAAGGCCTTAGAGGCTCTAGATTGTGATCGACCCCTAGCTGATTGGAACTTGCATGAGTCAGGCAGTATAGAATAGGTCTTGCCATTTCCAAAGAGTGGTTATAATAGAAAAGCAGAGCTACGGTTAGAAAGTTATGGCCTCCGAAAGTTGGACTACCTAAAAACATATTTTGTAATTATTTTTAGCTGACCTTATTGTAATAATTGAAAAAAATAAAATAATTCTATGATAGTCGGCCTCAAGGGCTAAATTTATGGAACCTTCTCAGGTGGTGGAAATTGCCTATATAAGAAAGGCCCATAGTGTTGTCTAGGGAAGTTTTGAGTAGATCTGGGTAATGATTCGAGGCTTTTACCTATAGAATATTGTAAGGGAAAATGCCCATGTGGCTTTGCATATTGTAATTCTAAAATTTGTAATTTCATATTTGTGGAGATAATAAGAAGCCCATTTTCTATTCTTGGAAATTGTTGTTGTTTCTCTATTTCTACTATGTGCTTGTGGTATTAAGGGGAGCACCCTTCATCAATAATTTTTGAAGAGCAAGGATGAGGTTTTTAGTTATTTCCAAGAGTTCAAGGCTCTCATGGAGAACTTTACAAGAAGGAAGATAAAGGTTCTTCGGTTAGACAATGGAGGTGAATACAAAGGGAATGAGTTCCAAGAGTTCTTTACTAGGGAAGGAATCAAGAGAGAGTGGACTATTCCTTATAATCCTCAGTAGAACAAGATTAATGAGAGGAAGAATCATTCTATATCAAAAGCAGAAAGGGATATGCTACATGACTAGGACATGCCACGTTACTTATGGGTAGAGGCATATGGTATGAAAATATACATACAAAATAGAGTTTTTCATAAGGTACTAGGGAAGATGACACCAAAATAACATTTCATAGGGAAGAAGCTAGATGTTAATCACTTCAGGATATTTGGGAGTTTGGCATATTGTCACATTCCAAGGGATACCCATACAAAGTTAGATCAAACTGCAGAGAGTGGGTAGTTTGTGGGGTACAATGAGACCTCAAAGGAATATTGGATACTTATTCTTGGGACCAAGAGGATTATAGTCAGACATGATGTCAAATTCATGGAAGATAAGGAATTTAGGAGGTCCAGAGATTTTCTAGCAGATGATTAGAGTAAGACATCAATCGAAGCTCCATGGATTTCTAAATGTAATTAGGGGAAACAAAGTGCAAGTACAATTAGTAGTAAAAGCTCAAGCTCTAGCATTGAGCATTTGCAAATTATGAAGCAACGGGTGCAACAAGTCCATGAGATGCATCATGAAGACATAGAGGTTGATATTTCATCCTCTATAGTTGGTAGCAAGAACTGTGAGGTTCAATAGACAAATAGGGATACTCAGGAATTTGTGTGAGCTCCTAGGACAAGTACAAGATAGTGTAGAAATCCATCCAAGTTTAATGATTATCTGGCATTAGTTAGTTAGTTGGTAGATAGTGAGCCTTCTAGCTATCAAGAGGCCGCAAAGAATCATTTATGGTGAGGTGCGATGGTTGAGGAATATACCTTAATAATGAAAAAAAAAATGCGTGGGAGGTTGTGCCTAGACCAAAAAATAGGGTTGTGGTTGAATCATGCTAGATCTAGAAGATCACACATTGTTCAAATGGTAGCATCCAAAAATACAAGGAAAGGTTCTTGGAAAAAGGGGCTCTCTGAGAAGGAGGGAATAAACTATCTGCAAACATTCTCTCCAATGGATAGTTTTACTTATCTATGAGATATGATCTCATTTGCAATACAGATGGGATGGAAAATCCATAAAATCAATGTCAAGAAAATATTCCTTAATGGCGAGTCAAAAGAGGATGTGTACATGGAAAAATCTGAAGGCTTTGCAACACAATAAAGACACCCACATGTGCAGATTGAAGAGAGATTCAAGCACAAACTCAAGAAATCTCCTAGAGCATGGTATGAGTACATTGATACATACTATAGGGAATGGATATCGTAAAGAGTGAGGCAGATGCTAACGTCTACTATTTGGTGGTTGGGTGAGGTTCTCATTCTTGTACTATATGTGTATGACTTGTTTTTAAAAGGCTCGCTAGGGCTCATAGAGGAGTACAAGAGGGATCTTGCATTAGAGTTTGAGATGAAGGATTTGGAACTTATGCACTACTATCTAGGTATGGAGGTGTGGAAGACAAATGCAAATTTTTTCCTTGGACAAGGGAAATATTAAATCAAAATATTGAGGAGGTTTAGGATGGAGGATTATAGAGCCATTTTTATGCCTATAATCACTAATTGGAAGAAGGTAGACACATATAGGGAGAAGGATGTAGATCCCACCTTATATAGGCAATTGACTAGTTCTCTCAAGTACTTGGTCAACAATAGGTGAAATATAGTTTGTGTAGTAAACTCTCTTAGTCAATTCATGGTTGATCCAATGAGAGTGAATTGGACATTGAAAAAGCATGTGCTACATTATTTTCATGGTAAAATTAAGTATGGGATTAGATATTATCGAGGTGAAAGAATCAAGTTGATAAACTATACTGACACAGATTGGGCAAGGAGTACAAAAGACAAAAAAAACACTTTAGGGTGTTGCTTCTATTTAGGTTTTAAAATACCACCCTAACTCAAGTATTAGGGATTAGTGATATCTCATCCTAACAATGGAAACCTTCTCAAGTTGTGAGTGGACTTTGATTAAGAAGGAGTCTTTGGATTCTAGGCCGGTTCCTATTTGATTTAGAAATATTATCTCCTGACTGAAAATCGATTGAGAAAAGGGAAAAGGGATTTAAAAATGAAAGGTAAATGGGGTGATACTTTGGAATCTAAAAAAACAACTACAATGCACATATCAATGAGATTGACACTATCATTCACTGATCAACATATAGGTTAATTAAGCTTTTACTACTAGGGTATAGACCAAAAATAGTTCAATCTGTTAACAAACATACATATCCTACATAAGGCTTGAATTTTGTTCACTTAGAGGAGGAATAGAAAGAATTCACTTCTCTTTGCTACCAAAACAAATAAACACTTATGAAGAATGAAGAAAAAGATTTGAAAATCAATGCTCACAATATGAGAAAAAATAAATCATCTGCTTTATTTTCCTCCAAAATCTGACATGTAGGTTACAAGATATAAACTAAGGCACAAAGGAACACAATTTCTCACTTGGCCTTTTCTCAAGAATCTAGAACCCCCAAAAATGATTCAAAAAATCAGTCTTATAGCCCTCCAAGCCTCAAATTCGAAAAACATAGCCTTTATTCTAGCCCTAAAAAGACTCCAATTTTATCCTTAATTCATGCCAAAAGCCATAAAATTAAGCCTAGAATAATGCTTAAAATAGTGCCTCTAATCCAGCCTAATATTGGTTTTGTAAGATAAACTCTTTAACAAAAACTTACCAACATTTGTAAAAAGAAATTGAGCTCAACTCAATAACTTAAGCCAATACAATATCTAAATTTTGAAAACCATAAGTCTGAATTATTCATAATACAAAGGGTCGATATGACCACTAAGTAATTTTCCACATATGAAGATATTTCGAGGCAATGTGCTAGCAACTGCAACTTTGAGGATCTGCATGAATTAATGGATGAATTAAATGCATTGAATAATCTGCCAGTCAGACTCAAAATTCTCAAAACTTGGTCTCATTCTTAGTTTTTGCATTCACTTGTGCTTGTCTTTTAGAAAAATAGGGGAAAAAACCCTAGGTCATGGCAAAATTCTTGAGACTGGGCATTCTTCTTATGATATTCACTGGTATTGTGGAGGTAACTTGTGAGTTTGAGGGCTTGAATCTGACATGGAAATTGAATGTAGAACTCGGCCATGACTATGATCTAGATCATTGGCATGATTTTGAGCCTTGATCTAAGAAAAGAACTTGAGCTTTGTTTGTTAAGGCTTGGCCTGCAATTGTTTAAAGCTTGAATTCCTTATTTATCATGAATCTAAGGTCTTGAACTGGACATGAACTTCAAGATGCCTTTGCATGAATTTGGGATATGAACTCGGCCTATGACTGGCTCGGTCTAAGCTATAACTAAAAAATGGATTAGCTCGGTCAAGATATGAACTCGGCTTAAGGCTTAGCATATTTCAACCACAACTTTAGACTGAGCCCATAATAGCTAAAAATGGTGCTCTAAGAACTTGAGCTCCTCCTTTGTGATCTTAACCTAGGCTTTTATCAAGATATTGGCTCTAACAGTGAACTCACTCTTTGTATTCTCCTCTGGTGAACTCAAGCTGCAACTCGGTCTTGATTCGCAAACTAGCTCAAAACTTGGCAACATTCAAAGATAAGTAGAATGCATAACTTCTTCTCTATTTTGCTTTGACTCTTGTTGATGTTGATTTTATTTAACACTATTTTAGATCTCGTGCTTTATCACTTATTATTTTGAAAGCCTTAAAAAATTGGAGACTTGTATATGGTATTGTTGTTTCAAACTCACTATTGACAGTGAGTCCTACTTAAGAGTAAATACTATAATTTTATTGCAATGTTATTTAAGTACTCTTTGCTTACTGTAGATGTATGTGAATTTTATTCTACATATATTTTCAACCTTAGCGTGAGCTGTTGTCTGACGTTCACTATTACTTAGCATATGTCTTCACACCAACTCAGTTTTCAATATAGTCAACAGTGAGCCTTAGCTTGCACCAAATGTTATACCTTTACCATGACTTTCCCTTTGTATACTAGTCTTTAAATGCACTAATCTAGCACACACCAGCTGATTAGTAACTCATCAGTACTTCAATACTTCACTATATTATCTTAGCTTAATTTTATTGAATTCACTGTTACTTCGAACAGTGACCATGCTTAAGAAATACCACTGTAGCCCTAATTCTCCATTTCACCAGTCATTATTGTATGATGTGTCCTCAAATAAATGTTCAATCTCCATTAATTAGCATCCATTGATCCTCAACACCAGCATTAACACTGTCACCCTTTACTCAAACTCAAGCCATTGTAGTTTGTTCTTCTCTTCATCTCGGTTTCCACACACCAGTCTATCACACTATTGGTCTTTATATCATTGTAGCCTTCAAATCTTCAATTCAGGTAGTGTAATGGTGTTCACTTTTGCTTTGAACTTGAACCTCCTTTATATGTTGTGACCACCATATTTCATAATGCTATAAACAATGACTAAAATACATGCACAAAAACTTGAATGCAAAAGATGATTAAGTCTTCATGCTGTTAGTTTCTTACTTCTTGCCATCTGTTTTATATATAATATTGATCGTGGCATTTATAACATTGACTGAAAATGCTGGATTACAACTAGTACTTTACAAATACATACTCTTTGTATCCAACCCTGTACATGAACATGAATCTTTATTGATACAACCAGTGAATGATTGGTTTTTATTACTTTGCAATGTAAATAGTGAACAATGCTTATGATCTTTTCTAAAAGAAATGCAACAAAATATAAAAATGTTTATTTATTTGTTTAAGAGGTTCGAGCATGGGCTTGTGACACTCAAAAACATCAGAATGAAACTTAATGGAGTTCGAGCACGGGCTCGTGACAACCATCAAATACACTCTGTAAACATTTTATTTGACACTTTGAAACACAATTCTTGAAGCATTTCTTCGAGCAATACATTTTGAATATGCAATTGTTTTACACACTGACATTTAATACATCCTATAGCAAAGTATGTTTATTGATATCATGATTCAAATTCAGATTCAATAGAACTTTAAAATCATTGTTACCAGTCATTGTCCTGCAGGATTTTGATATTTATAGCATGTCGGTCTCTCTATTTCGCACTTATGAAATCACTGTCTCTGAAAGCATATAACATCTTTTAATGCACTTTGGAACTGCATCATTTCATCTTGACTGTGATATGAAAACCAGTCAATTGAGCACTACATTTTTATTCTATCAAGCTTATAGGAACAACATCATACTAAACTTGTTAGGTTAGTGAATATGATTAACACATCAATTTTATGTAAATGCTAATTATGGTGACATTTATGAGTCAATAACAACAAATTTATTATGTTCACTAATCTAACAAGATCTCGTTGATCCTGAAAAAGGTTTTTGATTCATAAGAACAAAGTCCCTTTGATTCAGATATCTAGTTTTAAAAATAAAGACAACATGCATAAGAATGACCATAATTAGTAAAAGGTTTCATGTAAACACATCCCTTTAATACTACCTTTCATTTTATGTGGATGCACATTTCCTTATTGCATTGGAATACTAGATAGATATGTAGCTCTGAAAGATTGATTTTTTTTTTATGATGTTTCTATTTCATGCATTGCTTAGATCCAACTGGATCTAACATCATTTTATCTCTCATGATGCAGGATAACCCTAAAGACCTCTAAAAGATGAAGACTTGGACAATGAACCCAAGGACCTGATAGATAACCTACCAACAACATACAAACAACAAAGGAAACGCACGGGACCCTACTCATACTTCTATCATGCTTTCTATTCTGCAAATTGTACTCTTTATTGACATGAAATATGAAATATGAAAGAACATTTGTACACTACATTCAGTTTGAATGCACAATGTAATGATCAATTATGAATTTGAAAATTTGGAATGTGATCAATACTTAGAGTACAATATAAAAATTGGTATTGAATGCATTAATGAAATGTTAATTAACATCACCTGAAAGATAGTGTTAATTGGACTCCTAAAATGCAATCTTTTCCTATTTGTGTTCATTGTTCAATATGTTGTAATTTTGGGTAACAATTTTGGCAACTTCTGCTGGGTGTCTGCCTGCTAGACATGAACTATAGACATTATCATTGGGCAATGGAGTTAGAAAACTAGAACTCATCAATGGAACCTTTATTAAAATGAAAATGCATCTAATCTAAGAGTCATGCAACCTAAAGACCTAGTGCTTGGACAACACTTATTGAAATGAAACTAAACTAAAACTAACCCTTAAAGAAAAGCTTGAGGTGGATTCCATTAATTGGAATCTGCAAGATTTCTCCATCTGTGGTGGATAATTGGAAGGCATTGTTTTCTTTACATTCTGAAATGACAAATGGGCCTTAGCAAAAGTTATCAAATTTATCATGCTTCCTTGGCCTGCTCTTCAATACATTCCACTTTGGAACTAAATCACCCTCCTTGAATTCCCTGGGTGTAGCTTTCTTGTCAAAAGACCTTTTAGTCTAATTTTTCCTTAGCTCCATATTCTTTAAGGCTCTTCTCCTTTCTTCTTCAAGCTATAACAATTCAAAATATCTCAGCTTAAGAGGATCTTCTTCTTTAAATAGAAACATTTGATCAGCTAGCCGCAAAGCTGTAAACTCAGTTGAAATTGGTAATCTTGCCTCCTTTCCATAAAATAGCACATAAGGTGAACTCCCAGTAATATGCTTTGGAGTTATTCTATCCAACCACAAGGATACTTTAAATTTTGAGTGACAATCTCTCTTGTTCTCCTACAAAGTATTTTTAATATTCCTGATGAGGTTTTTGTTACTAGACTTTGCAAGTCCATTACCCTGATGGTAATAGTTGGAAGATGTATTCAGATAAATGCCATTTTTAACAAACCACTATGTTATTGCTGAACCAACAAAAGCTAAAGAATTATATGAAATGATTGATTAAGGAACACCAAACTTTGTATCATCATAAAACTTGAGAACAACAGATCCAGTTGATTCTTTCAATGCATTGGCTTCGGTCCACCTTGTAAAATAATCTGTTGCAGTCAAGATCCATTTATGACCTGCACTAGAATTAGGATTAATTGGACCTATAAAGTCCACTCCCCATTTGTTAAATGGATGATCCACAATGACTGACTTTAATGGAAATATTGTCAGCCTTTTCTTTCTTGCAAACAAAGCACACTTTTGACATTTTCTTGCCCAAGAATAGGCATCCTTAAGAAAATCTGGCTAGTAATAACCAGCTCTTAGTATTTTCCAAGCTGTAGTCTTAGGATTAAAATGTCCTCCACATGATCCATCATGAAATTTAGATAAAATTTTTCTTTGATCAGCAAAATCAATGCATTTCAATAACATTCCAGAATACTCATTCCTATAGAGAATACCATGAATAAGAACATAAGGAATAGATTGTAATCTCAAATACCTCCTTTTATCTTTGTCAAGATCAATTAGACATTGTCTAGTTTTTATACATTTGGTCATATCTAACAACCAGGTTACTGAATCATTACCAAGTACATAACTATCTTGGAACAAGGCAGCCTCTTCAATGACTTCAACTTCTTCTTCTTCTGCCATCTGGGCACACAAACCTTTGCCTCCAACCAGCTTGGTTACATGAATATGCACATCATACTCCATAACTTTTATGATCCAACCTGCTCTTTTCTCATTTACATCCTTATTTAACAGGAACTCTTTAATACTAGGATGTGCAACCATTAAATGAATCTTATTGCTAGCAACTAGATGTTTAAACTTCTTTCAAGATTTAATTACAACAAGTACATGATTTTCAACAAAACTATACCTTTTCTCATAGTAATCCATTCCTTTGCAATTGGCTGCTCTTGATTGTCTTTATTTTTCTATACTAGCATTGCTGAAACTAAATCTTAACCACCATAAGCATATAAAATAAAATCCTTAGAAAAATTAGGATTAGTTAAAGTAGGGGCTGATGACAGAGCTTGTTTAATCTGTTCAAAACTCATCTTTCCCTCATCAATCCAGCTAAATGACACATTTTTCTTTAGCATTGCAATCAAAGGCTTAAATAAATTGGCAATGCTAGGAATGAAGTGTCTTACAAAATTTATCCTTCTAATGAAACTTTGCAATCCCTTTTTATGTTTTGGCAATGTTAAATCTAGAATTGCATGAATCCTTTCAGGATCAACAGTTGTACCTTGTTTCGACACTTGGTATCCTAAAATTTTACCTTCATGAATGATGCAAGAGCATCCAAGGTGTAAGAGCAATCTTGCATCACCCAAAAATATTTCTATTTTTATTTTCAGTAAAGGCTATCTTGTGCAGAGTTGCTATTTATGGAAACTTGCTATTTTTAGTAAGTTGGTCATATGATCTCTGAATGTTCTAATTTTACATGTGGAGGTTCATCTCAGTCATATCAGCCTACCAATAAAGTTTCATGGCTAGATCAGGTCTAGTTTTGAGGATATTGAAGATTTTTGGTAGTGGCAGCAGGGTACAAAAACTTTGAACTTAGTTTTGAAGGCTTTAGAGGCCTCAGATGAGGTTGAAAATTTGGGTGATAGGTGCTTGTGTGACTCAATCCTGTAGAGCGCTTCATGGCCTTTCCAAAATGGGGTTATAATAGTCCATTGAGTCAATTGGTGATGACTTATGGTCTTTGAAAGTCGGGTCACCTGAAATGGCAGAAAATAATTCTCCTTCAAAATTTCTATTTGGGTTTCAAAAGTTATTTTGAGCTGAGTTTGATGTAATAAATTGAAAATAAAATAATTCTAAGTTTGGTCAGCCCTAAGGGCTAAATTTCTAGAACCTTCTCAGGTAGTGGAAAATGTCTACATAAAGAAGGCCTGTAGTGTTGTCTAGGGCAGTTCTGGGTAGTAGATCTGGGTATTGATTCGAGGCTTTGTCCTACAGAATATTGTAAGGGAATGCCCATGTGGCTTTGCATATTGTAATTCTGAAAGTTTGTAATTCCACATTTGTGGAGATAATAAGAAGCTAATTTTCTGTTCTTGCATATTATTGTTGTTTCTCTATTTCTGTTATGTGTTTGTGGTATTAAGGGGAGCACCCTTCATCAAGTGGTATCAGAGTAGGAGTTTCTGAGTGTTTAAATAGATCACCGACTATGAGATAGTTTGCACTAGAATCGTGGTTAGGGTTTTAGCGCGCATTGCGAAAATGCCTCCATGAAGGGAACGTGGCGGAAGAGATGGTGTTGTAACACCTAAGGTTAGAGTGCTCCAGAGATAAGTGCAAGCATTGCAAAAAGAGATTTGCAGAAGAATGAATCTTAATGTTGTGTGCAATAAATGGGTCACACTTCTATGAACCATTACATGCAAGGTTGCTCAAGAATGAGGCCTCACAAAGTGGCTCATAGCTCTCTATGCATGGAGTTACAAGGGACTATGATAAATTTGCTCTCAGCTAGAGCTACAAACTTGTGACCTTGCTAGTCAACCATACAATGAGAGATTCAAGTGAAGACAAGGGCAAGAGTGCCAATATCTCCAAGAATCTAAATGAAAATGAAATGCAAATGCAACTAGTATGAATGTGCAAGACTAATCTAGCAAATGAAGTGCAAACTAAGCTATGAAAAGAAGTACAATAGATTTCAAGCCCCTAATTAAGCTATGTGAGATCTATTCTATGGCATAAAAGGAAATCTAATCTATGATGCCATGATCATGCAACTAAGAAAACAAATATAAACTAGATGATGAAAGCAACAAGTCTTCAATGCCTTCAAACTTCAAATGCACCTAAAACTTGCAGCATAACATTAGCATAAAACATGGATATGCAAATGAAGGAGAGAGCTCTCCTTTTTATAAGAAATGCAAAGAAATGGACCATGGAGATTAAGAGGCAAAAAGTCTTAATCAGCGGTGGAGCTTGAAAGAGGAGAAATCCATGTGCATAAGTATCCTCCAATGAGAGTGAAGTGTTGACTTTTGAGCCTCATGTGAGACAAAAAGTGCTTTTCTCTTTTTATAAAATAGGAATAATGTTTTATTTGTGCAACTTAGGATAAGAGGAAAGTGGGGCTTTTTATTTAATTGAAAGGGGAGGAAATATTCCTTTTAATTAAATAAAGACTTAGGATAAATGGTTAGCCCATAGGATAAAAATCCAATATATGATCGAAATTAGGATTTGATCAAGAAATTAATATTGTTGAAAATATTGATTATTGATAAAAATGATTCAGGATTGATAAATCAAATAAATGGGCCCAAAGTCTAGGCGACCATTTTTGGGTGCATACATTTGCCCCTCTTTGACTAATGTGTGATCGATTTGGGAACACATGTAGTCAAAGAATGAAGTTAAAATGTGAGATCGATCTGGGATCACAAGACAACTCAGATATGAGGTCGATTCGGGATCACATCTGGACAAACATAAACAAAAGCTTAGACCAACACCATCGCTGCTAGGTGCAAATCAAGCTTTAGACAAAACTATCACCATCGCTGCTAGGCAATAATCAATGTCTAAAAATGGGAGATAAGAATCTCAAATTTTGAGCAAAAGCTCACAAAAGAAGGGATGAGAATCCCATAAATACTGCCCCCTCGAAATCGAAATTGAAATCAAGTAGAGGAGAGACAGAAAATTGATAAGGTTGATCAAATCATAATCGAATGTAAGGGTCAAATAGGTTAACCATTAGGCAATAGATCATGCCCCAGCCTGATTGGAAAGATGCAGTCAACGTGAGAAATGAGGGAGTGGAATGAATATGAATGAAAGACTAGAAGTTTGGAAGACATGGAAATGAAGAAATGACGATGCCCCAACAAAGATTAAAAGATTAGGCCTCAAAAGATCAGCCAACTGCGCAGAAGGGGGGAAGATTTTGAAACATGATTTTGACTATCAAGATGACCTCAGATTTTGATTTCGAGTCCAAAAATAGATTCAGGACGTCGAAATTAGCTAGGGGTGCAAGTTTCGTGCAATTTCAAAATGTTTTGAAAATGAGGTAAAAAAGTCAAAAGACTATAAAAGGGGTCAAAATGTCATTTTCAAAAATCATTTATCTTTTAGCGATTTGAGAATTTCAGAGCTTTAGAGAGAGAAAATGGCCCAGCAAGCAGGAGTTCCCGTCCATAGGCATCGATTCGAGCGCGCTCGGTTGCACAACCGGCCACCACACTATCCTGCCCTGGTATGTTTTCGAAAAACTTGAGCTTTTTGGTCATTTTTAGCATTTAATAGCTTTTTTAGCACATTTTTTCAAATTTTAAATTTTAAATTTTTTTTTCTTAGGTGAAATATCGCGCGATACTTTAGAAGTATCACGCGCTTTGGGGAGAAGTATCGCGCGATATAAGGTTTATCGCCCCACTATAGGGAGAAGTATCGCGCGATACTTCTCCAGAAAAAGAATATCGCCCAGCATAAAATATTGATTTTTAATGTATTTTTGCGCAAAAAATGACATGGGTCTAGACAATGTTAGATTTTTAAGGTGTTTTATACTGAGTTTTTAGACATCCATCATGATATGTGCTAACAACAGGCTTGGTTTTGGCTTGCAGGAGGTTTTTCCGATGCTCATCATCAGAGCGCCGAAGGTGACAGGATTACGGTGTGTCCGAGATCTGGATGATCCGGGCAATGCCGACCTCAGGGCGATGGGATTCCGGTATCTATTGAGGTACCCATATATCTGAGTAGACCATGGGTTGTTGACTGCGCTGGTCGACAGATGGCACAACGAGCACAACACCTTCCACCTTCCTACAGGTGAGGCATCCATCACACTGGAGGATGTCTATAGGATCCTCCGAGTTCCATGCCATGGAGAGCCTGTAAGTATAATCATATTTTTGAGATAATCATGTAAAATGTGATGTTTCCAAAGGATGAAAACTAACATGATTTATGTGTTGTCACAGGTATACTATGATCAGGATGCCACTGAGGGGCGTCGATTGATTCAGGAGATGTTTCAGGATGTGACTATCCTGGACAGGCATGTCAGCTGGGAGCGACTGCTTGATGATTTTGGCAGGGATTATTCAGTGCCATGCATTGTGGCATCTATCATTTCACAGATCCTGATGACTGATCATAGTCAGAAGGGATTCCCGCTTGGATGGGGCAGGTTATTGGTAGACTTGGTAGGCAGGCCTCGACGGATGGCATGGGGGCCTGCGATCCTGGTAGAGATGTATCATGAGCTGCATGAGATCATCTACAGGGATGGTCGGACATGGACATGTGGTGCCATCCTGGCACAGGTATGGGCATGGGAGCCCATTGCTATGGTGTGCCCCAAGGTTCAGCCGAGGGAGAGGAGGTACCCCTACATTTATAGGTACATCAAGTTTATATCACATGCCCATTCTGGGGATGTGACCTATTACAGACGGATTCTGGAAGAGATAGCCTCATTTACATGGAGGCCGTACAGGGAGGTTGAGGTTTGGGGGGATGCCGCAAATGAGTTGAGCTACATGCTGTGCAGTCGGCCACTGGTAGGTTGATATGCGGATATCGTAGAGAGATTCTGCATCACTCGGGTGTGGCGACAGTTTGGGAGGCAGAAGTGAGTCTCGATAGAGACTACTACATATGCCAGGGCTAGGGATGCGGAGGGGCATGGGTGGCTACCTATGCTGGATTATCAGCAGGCTGTCGCAGAGACAGTAGCTATCAGGAGCGAGCCTTGGGATTATTTCCCAGATGTGGTAGATGCAGGGGCTGATGGAGCCTACAGAGCAGAGCGGTGGAGGGTACCATTCCCTCAGTTTACAGTACTAGATGCACAGATGCCAGCACCGGGAGGAGACGGAGGAGATGGAGGAGACGGAGGGGATGGAGGGGAGGGAGGAGAGGAGGGAGGGGATGAAGGAGATGGCATGAGGGGGAGAGGGAGGAGGATGGAGAGAGGAGAGGGGTCAAGATCAGGTGGCCGAAAATGGTCACGGGGACAGCGGTCAGTGACAACTGAGGAGGAGGTGAGACCAGCTCGCCGGTAGGCAGAGGCACAGCGGGGGGAGAGGACTTGAGAGCCCAGATACAGGCTCAGGAGGTAGAGATACAGCAGCTATGGACCACTATAGCCGTGAGAGATCAGCAGCTCCTGGATCTGAGGGTAGAGCGGGATCAGCAGATAGCTGATCTCAAAGCAGAGATAGCACGCCGTGAGGTGATGGCACAGGTCAAGGCACTAGAGCTCTGATGAGAGTCAGCGAGAGCTACCTATTATCATGAGTTATATCTGCAGGCCATCCCAGAGGGTGAGAGAGCACCATCGTACTCTCAGTGGGCAGGGGTATTAGATGTGGCACTTGATAGGAGAGCTATGCCTCCTCCACCACCACGAGCTCCTCACGAGGGTGGTAGCGAGTCTTAGGGTTAGGTCTTAGATGTTTTAGACATATTTTGAGACTGTTGATCCAGATTTTGGGATCCCATATTGTATTGTATATCATGACATTGTATATGAGATTACTGGATGTTCGATGTATCATGTGTATTTGTCTCACTTGTGATGGATGTATCAGTTTATGTATATTGTCTTGTCATTTTTCTTAAAAATGCTTATGTATGTGCTTATGTATGTTCTCTCTCATAGATGTATGTTTAATTCTCATATGTATGATATAGACTTATGTTTCTTGAAAATGACAGTTTTTGATATAGATATGGTGATGTGATTAACCCCTTGTGATGAACAGGAACAGGTTCGAGATGAAAAAGACAAGGAGTGAAAGACATGATCAAGAAGGAGAGAAGGTGAGCGCAGTCGACTGACAGGTCCACGTAGGATGAAAAGGAGAGCTCTTTCCATATGCAAAATGCAACACTAGACTAACATGAACCTAAAAATGCAAGATACTATGAAAGTGGTTGACTTGCAAGGTCACAATGCTTATAAACATCTAGTTATCATCATTGAGCGTTATTGGTAGCGTCGTAAGATCATACAATGCACACTAGCATAACTATGTGGATATGAATATGATCTTTATCAGATAGAAATGTGGAAATTTCACCTAGGCATCAAAGACATGTAGGTCCAGATGACTAATGCGGTGAGATCACCTAAGTTTGATATGGTGAGATTATGCTTATATCAAGACACATGAAAGGCAGGATAGCTAAAAGCATGCACTCACAAAACAGTCAAGGATAATACCTTGTCAATCCATAGTGTCAAGTAGGACCAGCATAAATGCTCATGACAATTAGGATCAACAAAATATACCCACAAGCAGATAAAGAAAGAAAACATGTTCTCATTCCCTCAGTCTTCTAGCAATGCATCATCGAAAACTTCTCAGGGAGAGACCACTCACCAAAGAAATCCTTATAGACAACACACAAAGAAAATAAAGTCATCATATCGTCAGCGAGTTAATTGTTTAAGTGCGTGTGTGTTGGTCATAGAGTCAAATTATGAGTATCATATCTGCAAATGAGAAATATCACGTCATACGAGACTATTTGGGTAAGACACCTGATAAGTGTTAAGAAACACTCGACACAAGGGTAGTGTTGAAAAACACTGTTTGGAGTGGTGTTGAAAAACACTTGTTGTGAAATGCCCCGAGAGACAAACGTTTCTAAAAGACCAATGCTAACAGTCATGCCCCCTAGACAAAGACAAAGACCAATTCCAGACTAGGCCAAATAAGGTCAAGGCATGATGAAAAGTGGTTAAGTGTTGAGGACGCATGCTAACAAATAGGGGTGCAAAGGCCTCAAGTAGCACCTATTGCCAGGTTTTCACCACTTGGATTCTTTTTTCATTTTTTCATTTTTTTGGAATTTTTTCTACCAAGTCGCCTATTGCTAGGTTTTCACCAAGGCACTTTTTCTATTTTTTTGATTTTTTGAATATTTTGATTTTTTTGTATTTTTTCAGGACTTTTTATGCTTTTAAAGATTTTTTCAGCATCATATATCAATTTTTTTGGAATTTTTTCAGGATCAATAAGATATGTACAAAGGATGCCCCCAAACAGAACGGGCATCAAGGATAGAACTTCTTGAGGTGCACAATGTTGATGGGATCAGGGAGCTGTTCTCCATCAGGATCTGTCAGTAAATATGCACCAGTACCAAAAGCAGCTGTGATGACATATGGTCCAAGCCAGTTAGGTTCAAACTTGCCCTTTTGTTCTCTGTTTTGTTGGTTCTTAGGGTTCTCTCATAAAACAAGATCACCTATTTGAAATTCTCTAGGGCGAACCTTCTTGTTGAATATCTTGGACATACACTTCTGATACACTCTCATATGATCAAAAGAAGCCTTACGCTTCTCATCTAGAAGTTCTAGTTCCTGTAACCTCATGGCGCGGTAATCCTCATCTGTAATCAAACCTTTGAGTGAGACTCTAAGGGATGGTATCTCGACTTCTAAAGGCAATATTGCTTCAGCACCATAGGTGAGAGAGAAAGGAGTGGCTCCTGTAGGTGTGCGAATGCTTGTTCGGTAAGCCCATAGTGCTGGATTGATTTGTAAGTGCCAATCCCTACCATTCTTGTGTACTATTCTATGAAGAATCTTAAGAATGGTTTTGTTAGAAGCTTCTGCCTGTCTGTTTCCCTGTGGAAAATATATGGAGGACCAATGTTACTTGATTTTAAACTTTTTGCATAGGTGCTTTAGGTCCTTATTCTTAAATTGACCTCCATTGTTAGTAATGATCTCAGAAGGCACTCCAAATCAGCAAATGATATGATTCAAGATGAACAAAGAAATGGTCCTTCCTGAAGCAACAGAGAGTGGTACAGCCTCCACCCATTTTGTGAAGTAGTCAGTGGCAGTAATAATGAACTTGTGTCCACCTGGTGAGTTGGGATGAATCTGCCCAACCAGATCAAAGGCCCAATGTTGAAATGGCCAATGAGAAACAGAAGGAATCAGCTCCCTACCTGGAGCATGAATCAGGTTGCCGTGTTTCTGACATTTTTCACATGACTTAGCAAAGGTGACTGCGTCCATCTGCATTGTGGGCCAATAATATCCCGCCCTAAGAAACCTTTGGGCCATGGCAAGACCATTAGAATGTCCACCACAAATGCCCTCGTGGATGTCAGCTAATGCTTGGTTGGATTCCTCCTTTTCCAAGCACCTAAGGAGCGTCCCATCTAAACCCCTCCTATATAAATCACCAGAGATGAGGGTGTGGTGAGAGGCGTTACAGATGAGGTTTCGGCATTCGGAGTAGGTGAATGTGTCAGGGATGATGCCATCACAAAGATATGAATAGATAGCACCATATCGGGAAGACTCGTGTGTGATAATGGCACAAATGACACTGCTTTCAGATGAGTCAAAGATGGGATGGTGTAGCTCTTCCACCAGGAATTCAAATCTGGATTCATGTGTCTCCAACTGAAGAAGTGAAGCTAATGTGGCCATGGTATCTGCAGCTTTGTTCTCTATCCTAGGGATTTGTTGAAACGTCACAAAGGTGAAATAGCGTCTCAAAGAATCAACCATCTTTTTATAGGATATCAATTTGTCATCCTTGGTTTGATACTCTTCATTGACTTGGTTGATGATTAACTGGGAATCCCCAAAGACATGTAATTCTGTGATGTTCCATTCTATAGCCATTCTCAAGCCATTAGTTAAAGCTTCATATTTTGCAATATTATTGGTACATGGGAATAATAGTTTGTAAGACTTCGGAATGTTGTACCCATGTGGAGAAACAAATAACACTCTAGCACCTGATCCATTTTGCATGCGGGAGCCATCAAAGAACATTGTCCAAGTGCGAGTAGTGGTATATAAGATGTGTTCATCTGGGAATTCCACTTGGACTGGCATACTATCCTGGATTGGAAAATCAGCTAATTGGTCAGCAATAGCTTGCCCTTTTATTGCCTTCCTTTCAACGTACTCTATGTCAAATTCAGTGAGAACCATCATCCATTTAGCAAGTCTACCCATCAGGGCAGCCTTACTAAGCAAGTATTTAAGGGGATCAATTTTGGCAACCAAATGTACGGTATGAGCAAGCATGTAGTGGCACAACTTTTGAGAAGCAAACACCACCGCGAGACAAGACTTCTCAATATTATTGTAATTGATCTCATAAGAGACTAGAGTACGACTGATATAGTATATGGCCCGTTCTTTCCCAGTATCATCTGTTTGAGCCAATAATGCCCCCAGGGAAGTGTCTGTAGCTGAAATATATAGGATCAATGGTTTCCCTGGAATAGGAGGCATTAAGATCGGAGGATTAGCCAAGTATTGTTTGATCTGATCTAGGCTCTTTTGACAATCCTCATTCCAAACACAAGAAGCACCCTTATGCAATGTCTTGTTGAAGGGTTGCGCTCTATCTGCAAGCTGAGAAATAAACCTCCTAATTGATTAAAGATGTCCCTGAAGACTTCTCATTTGGCTGATATTTTGAGGAGGTGGCATATCTAGCATTGTTTGGACCTTTTCGGGGTCAACCTCGATACCTTTTGCTGATATTATGAATCCTAAAAGTTTGCCTGAGGTAACGCCAAATGCACACTTCTTTGGATTCAATCTGAGTTGAAATTGTTCCATACAATCTAGAATTACTTCCAGATCATTGAGGTGTGTGTCCCTTTTTCTTGATTTTTCCAGGGTATTATCCACATAATCTTCCATATTTTTGTGCATCATATCATGAAAGATAGTCGTCATAGCTCTTTGGTAGGTTGCTCCTGCATTCTTTAACCCGAATGGCATGACTTTCCAGCAGTAGGTTCCCCATGCACATGTGAATGTTGTTTTCTCTTGGTCTTCAGGAGCTATTTTGATTTGATTATACCCCGAGAAACCATCCATTAGGGAATATATGTCATAGCCCGCCGTCATGTCGACTATCATGTCAATGTTTGGAAGTGGAAAATTGTCCTTTGGGCAGGCTTTGTTTAGATCTCTAAAATCTGTGTAGACACGAATGGACCCATCATGTTTGGAGACCGGTACTATGTTTGAGATCCATTCTGCATAATCGATGGCTCTAATAAATCTAGCTCTCAAAAGTTTTTCTAATTCTCCTTTGACAAGTAGAGCTATATGTGGATGCATTTTTCTTAATCTCTGTTTTACTGGCTTGACTCCTGGAGCTATAGATAAGTGATGCATTATGAGATTTGTGTCAAGCCCTGGCATGTCTGAGTAGGTCCATGCAAAATTAATTTTCTTTTTCTGTAAAAACTGTACATATGCCTTGGTCTCTTCCTCTGATAAAGACTGAGCAAGATGGACTATCTGAGGATTTTCTTCTGTGCTTAAATTGACCGGCTTTGTTGGTTCAATCAATATTGATGATCTATCCTGGAAATAACTCGGCAAGTTATTAAGTACCCCATCCTTAGGTGCCTCAAAGAGGTTTTCACCTTTGGATGCGTCATTTCTTTTTACTATTTTTGGTTCTGACACCGCCACAAAGTGGTTTTCACCATCAGACCCTTTTTTTCTTTTTCTCTTTTGTTTTGAGACTGAGGTACTTAATATCAGGCTCTGTCATGCTGGTTGTTGGTTCACTGGTGGAAGAAGCCACGGGTTCGAGAGCATTTAGATAGCAAGCAATTTCGTAATCATTGTGAAATGTGAGGAATGTGGGCTCTTGGTGGCGCTGAGACCAGTCAATCAGGTCAAAGTGAACAAGGGGTAAGTCAATGGTAGGTTCGATGTTGTTAATGCGAAAGGTGTCATCTCTGGTGACCATATAATCAGAGTTCATAAAGTCTTCTCCTAAGATACCTGAATTAGGACTCATCCTATCAAATGAAGCGTCGTCTACTAAGGTGATTTGAGGAGGGCAATCCTCTAGTCTGACACTAGGATCGTTAGTCGCATTGGGTTGGGTACTATAGGCATGGATAATATCCACGTCTAGATCAATTGTTGCATCTGAAAGTGAATCCCATTCATATTCATGGGAGTCTATCTCTGAGTCATCATTTAGGCCTCATGATGTAGAAGCCTCAAGGTTAGGAAGGGTTTCCCCCTCTCTAGTGCTAGTATTGGTACTATCCGTCGCAGCTAGGACAGTAACACTTTCCTTTGTCGATCTAGAAGTCACCCAATCACTATCCGTCGCAGCTGGGATAGTAGGACTATTAAGCATCAAATCTGTGGAATCTCCCCAAAGGAGATTTGTTGAGGGCACCCAATCATCAGACACATCTTGTTGGTTGGAAAGATCAAGCGTATAATCTGCATCACTGTCATTGTCCGTCGCAGCTGGGACAGGGACACCTTTCTTCTTCTTATTCTCAAAACCTAAGCCAATCGTGGACTTGTTCTTTCATCCAAAAAGAGCATGATCAAGAGGCTCAGCTTTAGCGTCCAGCCTATGACTAAGGGGACCAAATGTCGGATATCCCATATTTTTAACCAGAGTATACCCTTTCCCATAAGTTTTGGGTGAAGGAGCAAAATTCTCATTATGTTTGTATTTCTCCTCGTGATATATCCAGGCCCTTACAACAACTTCCTCTTTCTCTTCTTGAATGGGAACTGAAGACTCAACAAATTTCCCAAATAACGTCATTGCTGATGACGAAGGCTTCACATTTGGGGATGGTCTCCCATAAGACCTAGGAGAGATTGGCATTTTTGTAAAAGAATCAATCTTATAATCTCCCTTCCCAAGGTCCATGGTCTTGAATTTCTACTTGCATTGTTCAAGTGAACTGCTAGGATTGTCAGCTTCTCTATTCAAAGGTACATGTAATCCCACAAAAATGTTATTAACTGATAGAGCACTGTCTCCAGGGATGCAAATTTCTACACCGTTATGGGGAAACTTAACACACTGGTGATATGTTGATGGGACTTCCTGCATTTCATGAATCCATGGCCTACCTAGCAAAATGTTGTAGGCTAGAGGTCCAACATCAACAATTTGGAATAATATATCTTTTTCTACGGGACCAATGCGAATAGGCAAAACAACCAATCCCTTAGAACTTCTTTCTGCTTCATCATATGCTTTGATTGTGATTCTTTTTTTTGTGTCAATGACGTTCTCGAAATACCCTAGAGCTAGCAGCAAACTCAGGGTACAAATATTGAGCCCCGCACCCCCATCTATCAGTACACACCTAACATGGGTTTTATGAATCATGACCTCGATGTGTAAGGCCAAATTATGTGGGTGACTAATGGATTTGTCATCTTCTTCTGAGAAGGTGAGGAAATGAGGGCTAGCCAAATGGTTGACCATGTTCTGGAATTGGTCAATATCTAAGTTATTTGGGACACTGGCTGCTCGCAAAGCATCCTCGAGGATGCGCTTGTGCTTAGGAGATAATTCTAAAAGCTCAAAAATGGATATCTGAGCGAGTGTACGTTGTAGCTGGTCAATGAGATTATAATTAGAATCAGGACCAACGACAGATTTGGGAGGAGCACCTTTGGACATGGGCTGTTTAGACTTGCTAGTGTTAGGACCTTTGATGATAATGGGTGCTTGGGCCTGACCCCTAGTGACAGCATTGAGGGACTGGGGCATTCCTTGTGAGTGAGGACCTCTTATCACCACAACGGGTCTTTCATTAGTTATAGGAGTTGAGTCCACATTATGTCCATAAGGATCTTTCTTTCTCACCATGTTGATGTTATCGTCAGCCACTTCAAGCATGTTAATCACATTGTCAGCATGTGTGTATGTATAATTAATAGCCGCCTTACCATTCTTACTGCTAGAATTCTCTCCTTTTTCATATTTAGGCAAGGGCTCTTTAAAGGCTTTATGGTCTGCATTAGTAGTTAACCCATCCACTTGTAATTGTCCTTTCTCAATAAGGTCTTGGACAAGATGCTTGAGTTTAAAACAATTTCCTATGTCGTGTCCAATCCCATTATGGAAAACGCAAAAAGCCTTAGCATCCCACCAATGAGGTAAAGGATCTGGTATTTGATGTTTTGTAGGATCCTGTGGGTGCGCCAAATTATGAGCAACTAATGTCTTAAAAACATCTGCATAGGATTCTCCCAATTTAGTAAATTGTCTTTTCTCTGTTTTAGATCTCTTTTGATACTTAGGTTTGTCTTGTGGCGTTGAAGATGTTTGCAACTTCATAGCTTGAACTGCATGAGAGAGGTTAAGAACTCCTTCATTTTTGACCTGAGATGAATCAACAACTCCGTCATTGACCACTTGCTTGTTTTTGTTCCAATAGGAATTCTTTTTGTCCTTGTTACCATTAGTATTGTTATTTTGGCTATTGTTATTATTTGTTGGTTTAGCCAAAATTCCTTGTTCTTTTAGGACATCCTCAATGTGACATGCCACCTCTACCATAGTATCAAAGGAATTAAATGGGATTTTCTTGAATTCATATCTGAGTTCTGGTATTAGATTGTTCACAATGATATCAATTCTCTCTTCTTCAGGGATTGTCCTTGGGTATTTCGAACACAATCGCCTCCATCATTGTAAAAAGGTGAAAAAAAATTCCCCTTGATTTTGTTTAAGTTTACACAAATCAAGCATGGTGACCGACCTAGATAAATTGTAAGCGAAATATTGAACAAATGTTTGGACAAGTTCTTTAAATGTCTTTACTGGAGGGGAAAGGTTGGTGAACCACTCCATGGCTTGACCTTTTAAACTCCTTGGGAATAATCTCAGCAAATAGGAGTCTTCATGGTGAAAGCAAAAACTCATTATGTAGAATTGTCAAACATGGTCGTGAGGGTCACCAATGCCTTCATATTTGTCGTATGTTGAGAATTCAACTTTCTTAGGAAATTCTACCATCACCACACTTTTGTCAATGGGGTTAGGACATATGGAGTCCAAATGAAATGTGCTCTTGGGAGCCTTCATCCTGTCTATATCCTTTTACATTTGTAAGATCACCTCATCAGTTGAAAGATTCTATTTCTTGATCTTTTGGTGAACATCAAAATTATATAGAACTTTAGCACCTTTGTTGATAAGACTTTCCAAGAATTGGTCTTTGTTTTGTTCCACGTATTGCTCCACATAGGCTTGAAAGGATGGTTCTTGTTGCATAGTCATGAAGTCCATATGATCAAATTTAGCATAACTGCCTCCATGTTGTGAGCCATGATGTGCTCGTTGGGAGGGTTGCTTTGAATGTCTATGAGATGACTGTCTCCTATGATGGCCATATCTTGAAGTCCTTCTTCGTCTAGGACTTGGGGATCGTGAGGGTGTCTTTGATCTTCTTCGAGGGCTAGGGGAAGGGGTAGATGGGGGTGAGTTGATCCCACTATTGGCTCCCCTCCCATTAAATCGACTTTGGAGTTGTTGTGCATAGAGTCTATCTTCTTCTTCTTGGGTGACTCTTTTCTGTATATCCAACAATGCACGTTCCTCTTCTTCTAGTTGTCAGAATTTTTCCTTTTTAGCAGCCTGTTCATCTAAGTAGGATTGCTTCTCTCTCTCAATGCTTCTCAATCTTATATTTTCATATCGAGAGGTGTCTTTAAGTGGGGAGGTTTGTCTTGAATGCCTTATTGCATTAGCTGCGTTGATATGGTGATCACTAGATTCATTGTTCTGGTCTTCGTGTTGTGACCCTGAATCTGAGTGAGCTTGCTTATGCTGTCTTTCGGCTCATTGATGAGCATCAAAATACCTCGCGTTGTTAGGAGGTGACCCGGGTGGACTGGCATGAGAAGAACCACCATACTCTCTTCTGTGTCGTTGAAAGATATCCTTGAGAGTTTGATTCATGGCTTCTCTTTGTTGTCGGGTGAAAGTGTAACTCATGTCCATACTTGATGAAAGTGGTATGAAAGAGGTGCTCACTTCACTAGGGTTAGCTCCCGGATTAAAACAAACCTCGATTTCACTCTTAGGAGATTGGTCAAAAAGGGGTCTTTTTCCCTTAGGTTGCCGACGAGTCTTGATAGGTGGTAACTGGCTAAAGGCAACAGGGGGTCGCTTCCCTTGATTAACTTGGTACCTTATCGTAACTGACATGAAAGAGAGATATTCTCAATGATAAAGTGACCTTTCCAAGTGTCAACACCAAACTAGGATAATCGAAGTCCTCTATTGTCCAAAGAGAAATGAAAAAGAAAAAGGAGGGCTTTACCAACACTGTCAAAGAGGTGCTTCAAATCAAAGGGTGACTACCCTTGCACTTTTGAATCAGGAGGTTGGACTAGGCTAGAAGATAATTGAAATTGAGATGAAAATGAAAGTGATTTGGACAATAAGAGAACTAAAATTTTTCTAGAATATAGCTAACAATTTTAAAGATGAACCTTGGCACCAAGAATGGCTTTCTAACTTGACAATTATTCCAAAGTGACTTTGTAAATCAAATGATGCTATCCCGGAGGACTAAAAACCAGAAATTTGGAGTCAAGACAGATCTCAAACGTCAAGGTGAGAAGCCTACTCTAAGACCTAGCCTAATTGATAGCAACTGAAACTGACCAAAATTTAAGCACGACAAAAATAAACCAGACGATATACTCCAGGCTACTGGGGTGATAAACCTATACCCGTGTGATACTTCACCCTAAGCCAGGCGATACTTCTTAATACTGGCGGGTGATATACTCCAGGCAGGCCAGGCGATAGTCCGTCAGGGGTGAACTATCGCGCGATATTTCTCTTCAAAGGGGGTGATATTTCTAGCATGCACGAAGTATCGCGCGATACTTCACCTTACAGGGCGCGATACTGTTGCAGAATTATTTAACTCTTGACCAGAATTGTGTGAAATTTGCATTTTTTTGGGTCTGTTTGGTCAAAATTTCCAGTCTGAGGGTTGATGTTTTTGATTTCAGTCACGGTATCAGCAGAATTTCGGTAGGTTTGCAAACAGTAAGGGATCAAAACATGGTCTCAAACACTTGAAACAAGGGCAAAAGCAACCTTGCCAAGACAAACACTTGTGATATCAAAATTGAAACAACACCCTATGAATGCTACCGATTGTTTGTATGTAAGAACGTTTACACTAGTATCACACAATTGAAAACACTTCAAGTAAATCTATCCTAGAAAGTCAAGGCTCAATACTTACCAACTTAGCCTACAACTTGATGCCCCCTCACCTCACACCAAGTGGTAACCCACAAGAGATGTTGGCTTTGTCATGGAAATGTCAAATGACACAACCAAAGGGACACATATGGTGAGTATCTTAAGGTGATCCGGGTAAACCACTTGGATCAATCCTTGCACTAAGAAGATAAGCGGCTAAAAGAGGGTGGCTTCTATCTAATGGTTCTTAATAAGGATTTCCATTCACAACACCCCTCTTGCTTCTCATAAAGGACTAGGACCTTGCGGCCTCAAGAGTACCTTAAGCATTCTTGTTCAATGTTTTCCTCATGGTCGCAATCCCATGAGCTACTCACATCAAATGAAGACAAGTGTTATGTCTATCAAGGTTTTTGGTGTCCTTGATAGCCTTGAGATTATAGTGAGTTAGAATCACTTGCCACCAAGGAGAATGATGACAAGGTTGTCCCCACTTGAGTCGTTCCTCTTGATTGCTCAAGAGCAGGCCCGCTAAAGGATTCCTAAACTAAACAAAAATGGATCAAATCTTGAGGTTCAAGGTTTTTGATTCACCACAAGGGTGAAGAGCATACTCCCCTATCTCAAGAATCTCTCCCAAACACGCCAAGCAAAGAGATCAATTACCCCCTTGCTTCCAAAACCTTAAGATGGGTCAAGATTTTCTGATTCACCTAAAGGTGAAGAGCATACTTCTCCTACCACCTCAAGATCCCTTTCACAAGGTATTAAGATTCCTAATACAATTAGTAAATGCCACAAATGAAAGGAAAGTAAATAACAAGCAAGAAATGAATTTTTTTTTTTGTTTTTATGCTTGGGCAGCCCTGCAAAAACTGTTAGTAGCCCTCTTTGACATGCATTTTTAGCAATTTTCAAGCAAAGGAGAGCACCTACAAACACAACTCGTTAGACCCACAATGTTAGCAAAATCAAAATCCAAATGTAAATGTGCAATAATCTGAGGGATTCAAGCTAAAAGATGCAGGTTAGACCTATCTAAACAAAGTAAAACAAAACAGTAAGCTAAAATAATCAAATTCAGACAAGAAAACTGAAAACGCAAGTCTCTGCCAGACCAGGTGATATTTCTCAGACTTCAACAGTATCGCGCGATACAGTTTCCTATAGTCGGGCGATACTTCTCAGTCGCGTGATATTTCTCAGTCGCGCGATACTTCGCACCATGCCAGGCGATACTTCGCCCGATGTCAGGCGACAGAAGTCAATATAGTCATGCGATACTTTTTCCGCGTGAACTATCGCACCAAGACAGAAAGTATATCGCGCGATATTTCTGAGAAGTGTCACGTGATAATCTGAGATAGAAAACCAGAGAACGTAGATTTTTCTAAAAATTAATCTGAAAATGATGAGAAATACATCAAATGAAAGGACAAAGCTATCTACTCTGCCCCACGGTGGGCGCCAAAAATGTGTGCAATAAATGGGTCACACTTCTATGAACCATTACATGCAAGGTTGCTCAAGAATGAGGCCTCACAAAGCGGCTCATAGCTCTCTATGCATGGAGTTGCAAGGGACTATGATAAATTTGCTCTCAGCTAGAGCTACAAACTTGTGACCTTGCTAGTCAACCATACAATGAGAGATTCAAGTGAAGACAAGGGCAAGAGTGCCAATATCTCCAAGAATCTAAATGGAAATGAAATGCAAATGCAACTAGTATGAATGTGCAAGACTAATCTATCAAATGAAGTGCAAACTAAGCTATGAAAAGAAGTACAATAGATTTCAAGCCCCTAATTAAGCTATGTGAGATCTATTCTATGGCATAAAAGGAAATCTAATCTATGATGCCATGATCATGCAACTAAGAAAATAAATATAAACTAGATGATGAAAGCACCAAGTCTTCAATGCCTTCAAACTTCAAATGCACCTAAAACCTACAGCATAACATTAGCATAAAACATGGATATGCAAATGAAGGAGAGAGCTCTCCTTTTATAAGAAATGCAAAGAAATGGACCATGGAGATTAAGAGGCAAAAGTCTTAATCAGCGGTGGAGCTTGAAAGAGGAGCAATCCATGTGCACAAGTATCCTCCAATGAGAGTGAAGTGTTGACTTTTGAGCCTCATGTGAGACAAAAAGTGCTTTTCTCTTTTTATAAAATAAGAATAATATTTTATTTGTGCAACTTAAGATAAGAGGAAAGTGGGGCTTTTTATTTAATTGAAAGGGGAGGAAATATTCCTTTTAATTAAATAAAGACTTAGGATAAATGGTTAGCCCATAGGATAAAAATCCAATATATGATCGAAATTAGGATTTGATCAAGAAATTGATATTGTTGAAAATATTGATTATTGATAAAAATGATTCAGGATTGATAAATCAAA
Source organism: Chamaecyparis obtusa (assembly GCA_027943335.1). Lineage (NCBI taxonomy): Eukaryota > Viridiplantae > Streptophyta > Pinopsida > Cupressales > Cupressaceae > Chamaecyparis > Chamaecyparis obtusa. Next base: position 35,564 of record BSBK01008964.1, read on the forward strand.
TAAATGGGCCCAAAGTCTAGGTGACCATTTTTGGGTGCATACAAATGTCAGAGATGAAAGCGAGGATGAAGCCGAAGAAGAAGATCAAGAAGGGGAAGTCAAAGTTGTGAACTAGGAGGAAGAAAGACTTTTTTGGGCCATTCCAAGATTGGAAAAAGACCTAAGATCAAGGTTCCAACATTTTTTGGAAATCTTAACCCAGAAGAATTGATCGAATGGATCAATGAATGTGAAGAATATCTTAAGTGTGAGGATATTAAGGATCCTGATAAGGTCAAATTTGTGAAGGGCAGATTGAAAGGTCATGCGAAGATCTGGTGGCAAGAGATTCAATTGGAGTGAAATAGAAGAGGAAAGGATAAAATCACAAGATGTGATTGGATGGTGGATAAATTGAAGTGACAGTTCATCCCTATTGATTATGAGCTGGACCTACTGAAGAAAATGCAAATTTTGAAGCAAGCAGGATGATTTGTTCAAGAGTATATAGAGGAGTTCTATCGAATCCTCATCAGAATAGGCCATGCGGAAGCTGATAAGGAAAAATTTTCTTATTACCTTAATGGGTTGAGGCCAAGCATTCAGGAGGAGCTGAATCTGGTTCGAATGAATATTATTGAAGAGGCATACCAGTTTGCCCTAAAAGTGGAGGAAAAGCTGAATAAGAAGTTTGAGAGCAGACAAAATGGAAGAGATCACGGTGAACGATCTGGTGGACGGTCATATGGAAGCTGAAATGAAGATCCAAAAAAGAAGAATGAGGCCAGTAGCAGTCAAAATCAGAGAGGAAACAATTCTAGCCATTTCCAAGATTAGAACAATAGAGATCAAAGAGGAAGAGGAAGAGGACAAGGTTTAGGAAGAGGAGGCTTCCGTGGAACATGCTTTCATTGTGGAGAAGAAGGTCATAGGGAATTTGAATGTCCTAAATGTCAAGGAAGGACAGATAGGAGGAATGAAGGCTAGGCTAGAGTTGCACATGTAGATGAAGATGCTAGATCCTCAAATTCTGAAGATGCTGAAAGAGGAGAAACATTGATTAACAGAAGAGTCCTATTGAGTGGTGAGAATGAACTTGAACAAAGGAGGAGCCTATTTCACACTAGATGCAAGCGTGAGGGTAAATGTTGTGATGTGATTATCGATAGTGGGAGCACTGAAAATTTGGTGTCAGAAGAGATGGTGGCAAAGTTGAAGCTCAAAAGATAGAAACACCCACATCCATATCGGATTGCCTGGGTGCAGGATGACCACAAGGTCATGGTCAGTGAACAGTTCCTGGTAAAGTTCAAGATTGGCGGGTACCAAGATGAGGTACTATGTGATATCATATCTATTGATGCATGTCATATTTTGTTGGGTAGACCGTGGTAGTTTGATAGATGTGCTATACACGATGGTCGTGCGAATAGCTATTCCCTAACAAAGGATGGAGTGCAACATAAGCTAAAGCCATTGAAGGAGACCAAAGAAAAGGTATGTGGTAATGGAACAATAACATTTGTTGATGGAAGAAAATTCTTAGATGGTATGAGGCATGAGCATGTGTGTTTTGCTTTAATTCCAAAAGTTGGTAAAGAGGAAATAGATGATGTACCTGTAGAGGTTGCAAATTTGTTGAATGAGTTTCAAGATATTGTATCTAATAATGTACTTGATGGATTACCACTGGTAGGGAAGATCAGTCATCAGATGGATTTGATTCCAGGAGCCAGTTTTCCAAACAAGGCAACACATAGAATGACACCAGTAGAAAGTGAAGAGTTGAACAGACAAGTACATGAGTTATTGTAGAAGTGGTTGATTCGAGAGAGTCTGAGTCCCTGTGTTGTACCAGTGGTATTACCACCAAAGAAGAATGGAGAATGGAGGATGTCTATAGATTCTAGAGCAATAAACAAGATCACAATCAAGTATAGGTTTCCATTGCCATGAATGGATGATATTATGGATTGTTTGAGTGGAGCTATGTATTTCTCAAAGATAGATCTGAAGAGTGGATATCACCAGATTTGGATTAGATAAGGAGATGAATGGAAGACTGCCTTCAAGATAAAGGAAGGACTTTATGAGTGGTTAGTCATGCCTTTTGGGCTAACCAATGCACCGAGCACTTTCATGCGGCTCATGATCAAGGTTTTGAAAGAATTTGTAGGTAATTTTGTCATTGTGTACCTAGATGATACTTTGATCTTTAGTAAGACATTGGAAGAGCATATGATGCATATTCGTATGGTGTTTGAGAAGTTAAAAGATGAGAAATTGTTGATTAATTTGAAAAAGTGTAGTTTTGTGAAGAAAGAGTTAGTGTATTTGGGATTTGTAGTTTCAGTAGAAGGTCTAAAAATGGACCCAGAGAAAGTACATGCTATCCTTGAATGGCCTGCCCCAAGGAGTGCTATTGAGGTAAGATCTTTTCATGGTTTGGCTAGTTTTTACAGAAAGTTTATAAAAAATTTTAGCAGTATTTGTGGACCCTTGACTGAAACAATGAGAGGGGATAGAAAAGAGTTCAAGTGGACTAATGGGGCAAATAAGAGTTTTAAATTATTGAAAGAAAAGGTTACAGAACAACCTATTTTAGCACTTCCTATTTTTAATAAGGTGTTTCAAGTAGACTGTGATGCTAGTGGTACTGCAATAAGAGCTATTATGAACCAAGAAGGTAAACCTATTGCTTATTTCAGTGAGAAGTTAAATGATGCCAAGAGGAAATATTTTATTTATGATCAGGAATTTTATGCTATAGTTCAGGCATTGAAGAAGTGGAGGCACTATCTGCTTCCTAAGGAGTTTGTTTTGTATACTAATCATCAAGCTTTGCAATATTTGAATAGTCAAGAAAAGTTGAATCAGAGGCATTTGAAATGGGTTGAGTTTTTATAGAGTTATACATTTGTTTTGAAACATAGAAGTGAAAAGTCTAACAGGGTTGCAGATGCACTTAGCAGAAGGCAACTATTGCTGACAGAGATGCAGATTGAGGTGGTTGGGTTCAAGGAACTCAAGAATTTGTATCTAGAGGATCCTGATTTTGGTGAAGCTTGGAAAGCTTGTAAAGAACCTGTTACTCTAGACAGGACGAAGTGGTTGGATTTCATCATTCAGGATGATATGCTATTTAGAGGGAGTCAGTTGTGCATTCCAAGAAGTTCTATGAGGGAGAATTTCATCAAGGAGAAGCATAGCGAAGGATTGGCTGGACATTTTGGTCGTCATAAAACCCTTACTTTGGTTAGTGAGAATTATTATTGGCCACAGTTACAGCAAGATGTCAAGAAGTTTGTATAGAGTTGTAGAGTATGTCAGATGGTGAAAGGAGTGACACAGAATATAGGGCTGTATCAGCCATTACCTATACCAAAGAAGGGTTGGGAGGATATCAGTATGGACTTTGTTCTTGGTTTACCAAGGACACATTAGGTCATGATTCAATTTTTGTGGTAGTTGACAGATTTTCAAAGATGACACATTTTATTCCCTGCAAGAAGACTAATGATGCTGTTCATGTAGAGAAATTATTTTTCAGAGAAGTGGTGAGACTGCATGGTTTTCCAAAGAGTATAGTTTCAGATAGGGACACTAAGTTCGTTGGATATTTCTGGCGTACATTGTGGAAGATGTTGAAGATAAATTTGAAGTTCAGTTCATCACATCATCCAAAAACTAATGGATAGACAGAGGTGGTGAATAGGAGTTTGGAAAATTTGCTGAGATGTTTGGTTGGAGATAAGCCAACAGAATGAGATTTGATTTTACCACAGACAAAATTTGCATATAATAATTTTGTCAATAGGAGCACTAGTAAATCACCATTCTAGATTGTATATGGGAGTAGTCCTAGAAATGCATCTGAGTTGAGAAAGATAGATAAAGGAGAAATAAGTAGTGCTGAAGTTGAGGATTTTGCAGAACATTTGAAGAACATCCATGAGGAGGCAAGGAAGCATATTTCCAAGATGAATGCGCAGTATAAGGCTAAGGAAGATATGAAAAGGAGGCATAGGGAATTTCAAGTTGGAGATGAAGTCATGGTTCATTTGCGGAAGGAGCAATTTCCATTTGGTACATATAACAAATTGAAAATGAAGAAGTTTGGGCCATGTAAAATACTGAAGAAGCATGATTCAGGAAATGCATATGAAGTAGAATTGCCTACTGAGATGAATATTTCACCAGTGTTTAACATTTCAGATTTGATAGAGTATCATGAGGGAGGTGTTAAAGATGAGATCACAATAGCATAGTGGAGTATTCCAGCAACTAGTTCAGATACCAAAGAGATTGAGGATATACTGGATAGTCATGTTGGCAGAAGTATGAGGAACAGGACATATGAAGAATATCTGGTCAAGTGGAAAGGATGACTTGTTGAAGATTCATCATGGCTAACAAAGGAGGAGGTTAACCATCTTGGTTTTCCTCTACACACCTAAGATGTGACGGGGTCACTTCTCAAATTACCCCAGGTGTCTGATGCAGGAGCATCCAAGGTGTAAGAGCAATCTTGCATCACCCAAAAATATTTCTATTTTTATTTTCAGTAAGGGCTATCTTGTGCAGAGCTACTATTTATGGAAACTTGCTATTTTTAGTAAGTTGGTCATACAATCTCAGAATGTTCTGATTTTACATGTGGAGGTTCATCTTAGTCATATCAGCCTGCCAGTAAAGTTTCATGGCTAGATCAGGTCTAGTTTTGAAGATATTGAAGATTTTTGGTATTGGCAGTAGGGTACAAAAAATTTGAACTTAGTTTTGAAGGCTTTAGAGGCCTCGAAAGAGGTTGAAAATTTTGGTGACAAGTGCTTGCATGAGTCAAGATTGTAGAGTGCTTCACGGCCTTTCCAAAATGAGGTTATAATAGTCCATTGGGTCAATTGGTGATGACTTATGGTCTCCAAAAGTTGGGTCACCTGAAATGGCGGAAAATAATTTTCCTTCAAAATTTTTGTTCTGGTTTCAAAAGTTATTTTGAGCTGACTTTGATGTAATAAATTGAAAATAAAATAGTTCTAAGTTTGGTTGGCCCTAAGGGCTAAATTTTTGGAACCTTCTCGAGCAGTGGAAAATGCCTACATAAAGAAGGCTCGTAGTGTTGTCTAGGGAAGTTCTAGGTAGTAGATCTGGGTATTGATTTGAGGCTGTCCTACAAAATATTGTAAGGGAATACCCATGTGGCTTTGCATATTGTAATTTTGAAAGTTTGTAATTCCACATTTGTGGAGATAATAAGAAGCCAATTTTCTGTTCTTGCATATTGTTGTTGTTTCTCTACTTCTGTTATGTGTTTTTGGTACTAAGGGGAACACCCTTCATCAATGAACACTTGTCTTAAATGACCAATATGTAGGTCTACAACTTTGCTATAAATAGTGACATCATCTAAGTACACCGGGACAAATTTGCACATAAGGTTTTTGAAATCCATGTCCATTGCTTTCTGGAATGTGGCTCCTACATTTTATAATCCAAATGGCATTCTCCTGTAAGCCATTGTTCCCCATTTGGTTGTAAAGGCTATTTTAAATTGGTCTGATTCTTTGACTAAAATCTGGTTATAACTAGAATATCCATCTAAGAGGGAATACCTTTTAGAACCTGAGACATACTGTATAATCTATTCCATGGAAGGAAGAGGGTGTCTATGTTTTAGAGATACCCTATTAAGGTGTCTAAAATCTACACAAAGTCTAATCTCTCCATTCTTTTTCCTTACTGGAACTAAATTAGAAACCTAGGATGTGTGCTTAATAGGAAAAATTATTCCACTATCCAGAAGTTTATTCGACTCTTTTAGCATTAAGGGTTCTAATTTGGGGTTTATTGGCCTTTGACTTTTCCTGATTGGCCTAGAATTAGGCTCTAATTCTATGGTATGCTGGGTCAATTGGGGATCAAATCCTTTCAGATCAGCATAATCCCAAGCAAATACATCATTATATTCTCTGAATAAAGAAATAAATGGATTTTTTTATTGAGGAGAGTTAATTTTACTAACCTTTAAAAGCTTTTCTCTAAAAATCTCAACCTCCTCATAGTGATCTTCTTTGATCAACATGTTGGTTTTGTTCCCCTTGAACTGATCATCAGAGTTAAATGTAGACTCCAAGCTGACTAGTCCATTAAGAAGCTTGTTAGTTTTCAGCTGAATAATCTGATCTTTTTGCTTCCTTTCTTTATTATCCTTGGGAACTGAAAAGTCCTCTATTTCAACCATAAAACTCAAAATCTTCTCATTAGTATTAAAAACCTACCAATTAATATCATTATCTGGGATTGATGGCCTAACAACAATCTTAACATGAGATTGATCTGAGATGTGAACTTTATTTTCAGTAATAGAAACATGTGCACCAATACCAGCTAACCTATTAGTATGCCGATTTTTCCTTCTAGGTATAGAAATGAGGTTGAATGCATCAAAATGATATACAATATCAGATACTCTAGATTTATACAACTTTAAAACATCATTCCTAACATCATTAACTCCTCTCACCTGGTTAACTATCAATTTACTATCTCCAAATGCCCTCAAGCATTGAATTTTCCTCTTTCTTGCCCATTTTAAACCTTGAATCAAGATTTCATATTCAACCACATTGTTAGAACAAGGAAAAGATAATTTATATGCAGCATAAAATTTATCACCCTTTGCCAACACTAACATAACCCCTGCACCAATACCATCTTTATTCCTAGATCCATCAAAGTATAGGTCCCAAAGCGGATTTGATAATTCTAAATCAGAATCTTGAGCTTTCATCAAATTAGGCATAACATTGTTAGATTCTAAAATCATGTAATTTCCAAAACCAGTATCAAACATAACACCATCTTGATCATTTCTATCTTCCCACTCATCCAATATGATCTCAGGAATTCCTCCTTTTTCAGTAGTAAATGTTGAATAGTCCTTGATCTCTTATGAATCCATGATCACACAACTTGCACTAATAGGACTTATATTATAAGGTTCTATGTGATCCTTGGCCAATAATTCTAATTTTATGGTTACCTTAGTACCATATCTTGTTCTAAAATACAAGTGGGACCAATCTGATAAAAAATAACCATCTATTTTGGCTGTAAAATCTCTTGAAAGGCATAAGGAAAAATAGGGTGGCAGATCTATAATATAAATATCCTAAGGGATTAAGAAATTTGGGCATGAGTGAAGAGTTAAGCTTGCATTTTTGACAACTCCTAAACTCTTAACTAAAGAACCATCAAGCTGGACAACTCCTTTCTCAAGGGGCTCATATTTCAAATCCAATAAATCAACAATTTTCTTAGGTATTACAATACTGGTTGCACCACTATCTACCATACAATTGTGCACTAACTTATTTCCAATTATCAAAGAAACATATAAAGGAGGAGGTTTAACATTTGTTGGTTTCTTACAATCCTTTAATGTTGTCTTTTGCAGATTTGTAGGTTTCTTTTCTTCTTTCACTGTTGGCTCTTTCAAAGCTGCAACCTTATTACCTCCCTTTAGTGTTGTTGTTGAAACATTTGTAGGCTCTGAATTAGTCATAATAGTCCTAGAAGGCTACTTAATAACTTGTTGTGAACTTGTTGAATTTTTGGACAACTCTTCTTTTAACATCTTAGCCTGTCCTAGAATGGCTAGAGTTTTCGACATAGTCATAGTTACATTCATTCTATTTATGCTATCAACAATATTATAAGGATAAAAAAAATGTACCTTTTGAGAAGATCTAGGAGTACTCTAATCTGCATGCTTCTGATTTTGATCCTTTGGTGTAGAAGAAGAATGACCCTTTAAGATTGAGATTGGTGTGGTAGGAACAATACCAACTGATTGCTCTAATTCTAGAGCTCTCTTCTTGGCTCTAGTGTTTGCTGAAATAGGGGAATCATCATTTACCCCACAAAATTCATCTTCTTGCCAATTTAGAAAACCAGTATTCAGAACATTCAAATCCGGTTGTTGTTGCATCTCCTCAACAGGCACATTCTATTGTGAATTAACTAAATTTTGGACCATAAGAGCTTTATTAAGCACTCCATTGGAATATGTTGATTGGTTATATGATTCATTACATGGAAAACACCACTCAGCAGCAAGATTATTCTAGGTGGGAATAATATCTCTAACAATATTAACAGGTGTAGGATTATAAGGTCTATAAGGCCTCTGATTCCAATTCTGCCTATTTTTATTGTTATTCCCTTGGAATTGCTATTTGTTACCTTGAAAATTAGACTAATTAGGATATTGGGATGATGAACCAACAAACTAATTTTGAGCTACATGGTTTCCTTGAGCTTGATTCCTCTTAAGGCTCACTAATTTATTGCCAAAAGTCTGCAATAAGCTTTCTATTTTCTGCTGGCTATCTTTTATAATTTGCAACTCATTAACAGGGGCATCAGACACTATCTCTTGGCTTTTAAATGATGGGACAATAGAAATAGGTGGAACAAAAAATGGCATATTAGAGTGAATGCTAGGAAAGAAGGGCATAGGTGGCCTGGGAGCTATTTTTCCCACCTGAATGAGACTATTTTCTGCCCTAATAGTAGTATCAAAAGATAGAGGTAAAGAATTATGCCCCATAGATTGGATCATGACTGAGATATCACTATTCAAACTCTTAAGAAAATACAAGAATGTATATTCAACAGAGGGTCTTACCGTAGCATGGATTCTATTCCAAGTCTTTTGAAAATGTAGATTGAAATCACTCATCTCCTCTTGTGGAGCCCTCTTGATAGTCATTAATTTCTCCACCAAAGATAGATTATCTGACTTGTCTTCAAAGAATTTGGCTAATCTTTCTCCCAATGCATCCCAAGTAGCAATAGATGCCACTAGCAGAGTTCTGAACCATTCAAGTGCTTTACCTTTCAGTGATGTAGCTAATAGCTTCAAAGCTATATCCTCCTTCATGATATGATGGACATTGCAAAGAGTAACAACATCTTTGATATGCTCTATGGCAGTTGTTTGCGCTTCTCTCGTGAATGATAGGTTGCTAATGGAATGTTGTTGTGGTTAGCAATCCTCAAAGGACTGCCTTGATCAAATGGCACAAATGGAAAATTTCTCACCATTTCTAGAAGTGCTATATTAGAACTGGATGGTAATGATTGATCTACCTCAAGTGGATATTCAGGAACAACTTTACTTTGATATGCTCTAAGATCTTCAAAAACTTCTTGCTCTGAGTATGGACATTTAGTGCAGTAAGAAGGAGGAGCTAAACTTCTTTCAGATCTTAACTTCCTTGGCCTTCTTGGTCTCCTACCCCTTTGTACAAGCTGAATAGAAAGTTCTCTAGGACCTCTAGGCTCTCTTTGCACAGTTCTGCCTCTCCTATTGAAAGACAACTACAAATATTCAAACTCTTTAACACTCCTAGTTTGGATTTGATTCATGTATGACAAGTCCCACCGAGTGTGCCAAAAACTATTTAGGTTTTAAAATACCACCCTAACTTAGGCATTAGGGCTTAATGATATCTCATCCTAATAATGGAAACCTTCTCAAGTTTTTGGTGGACTCTGATTAAGAAGGAATCTCTGGATTCTAGGCTGGTTCCTATTTGATTTAGAAATATCACCTCTTAACTGAAAATCGATTAAGAAAAGGGAAAAGGGATTTAAAACTAAAAGGTAAATGGGGTGATACACCAAATTTGAACTTAGATTTTTTGGAATCTAAAACAACAACCACAATGCACATATCAATGAGACTGACAGTATCATTCATTGATCAACATATAGGTTAATCAAGATTTTACTACTAGGGTATAGACCACAAATAGTTCAATCTGTTAACAAACATACATATTCTACAGAACTCACTTCTCTTTGCTACCAAAAAAAAATAAACACTTATGAAGAATGAAGAAAAGGATTTGAAAATCAATGCTCACAATATGAGAAAAAATGAATCATCTACTTTATTTTCCTCCAAAATTTGACATGTAGATTACAAGATATAAAATAAGGCACAAAGGAACAAAATCGCTCACTTGGGCCTTTTCTCAAGAATTTGGAACCCCCTAAACTGATTCAAAAAATTAGTCTTATAGCCCTCCAAGCCTCAAAATAAAAAATCATAGCCCTTATTATAGCCCTAAAAAGACTCCAATTTTTTCCTTAATTCATGCTGAAAGCCCTAAAATTAAGTCTAGAATAATGCCTAAGATAGTGCCTCTAATCCAGCCTAATGTTGGTTTTGTAAGATAAACTCTTTAACAAAAAGTTACCAACATTTTAAAAAAGGAATTGAGATCAACTCAATAACTTAAGCCAATAGAATATCTAAACCAGCCTAATATTTTAAAATAGTGCCTCTAATCCAGCCTAATGTTGGTTTTGTAAGATAAACTCTTTAACAAAAAGTTACCAACATTTTAAAAAAGGAATTGAGATCAACTCAATAACTTAAGCCAATAGAATATCTAAATTTCATAAACCATAAGTCTGAATTATTCATAATACAAAGGGTCGATATGACCACTAAGTAATTTACCACATATGAAGATATTTCGAGGCAATGTGCTAGCAATTGCAACTTTGAGGCTCTACATGAAGTACTGGCTTTGTGTACAAGGAAATGTACCTTCATAGAATTAGTATTGAATAATAAATGAAATAGAAACTAAATAAACCATAATATAGCAACTCCTTAGCAAATGAATGATCAATTGAGCATCCTATGACTCTCTATGTAAGATTGTTAATAGAAGCTCTCAGCAAGCTACCATTAATGACAGTCCTAGAATGAGAAATGATAAGATAATCAAGCTAATTAATCAATTCCAAAATAGAAATGCTCAAATTAACTCTAAATTGCCTTTCTAGCTATAAAATGCAAGAGGTTCAATGCAATTCTCAGATGTGTGGTTGTTAATTATGATTTATTTTGGTCTTCCTTTTATAGATTTATGCAAGGGTAGGGGGTGTAGTTATGTTGATCATGAGTAAGCTTGAGTTGAGTCTTTGGTTCCACCCTTTGAAGACAATGCAAAGTTTGTGTCCTCAAAGCTTGGGACAAGAAGACAAGATGAATGGACAAGATGCTCTTTCACTTTGAGTGATTGAGATTGAATTTGGCTTGATCCATGTGAATGCATTTTCTCAAATCCTATTGGTTGATTGAATTTCCTCCCCTTTTGGGTTGTTGAGAGAAATTAGGATTTATTAATTGATTTAAATTGATTTATTTAGCCATGTACCCCTTGAATGGGTTGAATTTGATTTAATCCAAAACTATACAATTAATATAATTAATTGCACATTGATTTGATTTAACTTGATTAAAATGCTCTTGATTTTGATTTATCTTGAATTAAGACTTGATTTTAATTTTGATTGGCTAAATCTTTGTTTTGATTCAATTACTTTGATATTATCCTAGATTTTCTTTGATTTGCCTTGATTTTATTTGATTTGTCTTTGTCCATTTTTAGGTGATTATAGGCTAAAGTAAATATATTGAATAATCTACCAGTCGGACTCCAAGTGCTTAAAAATTGATCTCATTCTTGGTTTTTGCATTCACTTGTGCTTGTCTTTTAGAAAAATAAGGGAAAAAACCCTAGGTCACAGTGAAATTCCTGAGACTGTGGCATTCTTCTTATGATATTTACTGGTATTCTGGAGGTAACCTACGAGTTTGAGGGCTTGAATGTGACATGAAACTTGAATGTAGAACTCAACTGTGACTGTGATCTAGATCACTGGCATGATTTTGAGCCTTGATCTGAGAAAAGAACTTGAGATTTGTTTGTTAAGGCTCGACTTGTGATTGTTTAAAGCTCGGCTTCCTTGTTTATCATGAATATCGGGTCTTGAACTGGAGATAAACCTCGAGCTACCTTTGTATGAAGTTGGGATATGAACTCAGCCTTTGATTGGACCAGTCTAAGCTATAACTGAAAAATGGATGAGCTTGGTCAAGCTGTGAACTCAGCTTAAGGCTTAGCATATTTCAACTACAGCTTTAGACCGATCCCATAATAGCTGAAATGGTGCTCTAAGAACTTGAGCTCCTCCTTTGTGATCTTAACCTGAGCTTTTATCAAGATCTCGGCTCTAACAATGAACTCACTCTTTGTATTCTCCTCTAGTGAACTTAAGTTGGAACTCGATCTCCATTTGCAAACTAGCTCAAAATTTGGCAAAATTCAAAGATAAGTACAATGCATAACTTCTCTATTTTTCTTTGACTTTTGTTGATGTTGATTTTATTTAACACTATTTTAGATCTCGTGCTTTATTACTTATTGTTTTGAAAGCCTTCAAAAAATGGAGACTTGTATATGGTATTTATTGTTTCAAACTCATTGTTGACAGTGAGCCCTGCTTAAGAGTAAATACTATCATTTTATTGCAATGTTTTTTAAGTACTCTTTGCTTGCTGTAGATGTATGTGACTTTTATTTTGCATATATTTTCAACCTTAGCATGAGATGTTGTCTGACATTCACTATTACTTAGCATATGTCTTCACACCAACTCAATTTTCCCAGTTAACAGTGAACCTTAGCTTGCACCAGATGTTATACCTTTACCTTGACTTTCCCTTTGTATACCAATCTTTAAATAAACTAGTCTAGCACACACCAACCGATTAGTAAATCATCATTATTTCAATACTTCACTATATTATCTTAGCTTTATTTTATTGAATTCACTGTTACTTCGAATAGTGACCATGCTTAAGAAATACTAATGTACCCCTAATTCTCCATTTCACCAGTCATTATTGTATGATGTGTCCTCAAATAAATGTTCAATCTCCATTAATTAGCATACATTGATCCTTAACACTAGTATTAACACTATCACCCTTTACTCAAACTCAAGCCAGTGTAGTTTGTTCTAATCTTCAGCTCGGTTTCCACACACTAGTCTATAGCACTGTTGGTCTTTAGCTCACTGTAGCTTTCAAATCTTCAATTCAGGTAGTTTAATGGTGTTCACCGTGGCTTTTAACTTGAACCTCTTTATATGCTATGAGCACCATATTTCATAATGCTATAAATAGTGACTAAAATACATGCACAAAAACTTGAATGCAAAAGATGATTAAGTCTTCCTGGTGTCAGTTTCTTACTTGCCACCATCTATTTTATATATAATATTGATCATGGATTTTATAACACTGGCTAAAAATGCTGGATTACAACCAGTACTTTGCAAATACATACTCTTTGTATCTAACCCTATACATGAAGATGAATCTTTATTGATACAACCAACAAATGACTAGTTTTTATTACTTTGCAATGTAAACAATGAACAATGCTTATGATCTTTTCTAAAAGAAATGAAAAAAAATATAAAAATGTTTATTTATTTATTTAAGAGGTTCGAGCACGGGCTCGTGACACTCAAAAAAATCAAAATGAAACTTAATGGAGTTCAAGCACGGGCTCATGACAACCATCAAATACACTTTGTAAACATTTTATTTGACACTTTGAAACACAATTCTTGAAGCATTTCTTCCAGTAATACATTTTGAATATGCAACTATTTTACACACTGACATTTAATACATCCTGTAGCAAATTATGTTTATTGATATCATGATTTAAATTCAGATTCAATAGAACTTTAAAATCATTGTTACCAGTCACTGTTCTGCAGGATTTTAATATTTACAACATGCCTATCTCTCTATTTTGCACTTATGAATTCACTATCTCTAAAAGCATATAGGATCTTTTAATGCACTTTGAAACTACATCATTTCATCCTGACTGTGATATTAAAACCAGTCAATTGAGCACTATATTTTTATTCTGTCAATCTTACATGAACAACATCAAACTAAACTTGTTAGGTTAGTGAATATGATTAACACATCAGTTTTGTTGAAATGCCAATTATGGTGACATTTATGAGTCAATACCAACAAAGTTATTATGTTCACTAATCTAACAAGATCCTTCTGATTCTGAAAAAGGTTTCTCAGCTTTAAGAGCAAAGTCCCTTTCATTCGGATATCTGGTTTAAAAAATAAAGACAACATGCATAAGAATGACCATAATTAGTAAAAGGTTTCATGTAAACACATCCCTTTAATACTACCTTTCATTTTATGTGGATGCACATTTCCTTATTTCATTGGAATACCAGATAGATATGCAGCTCTGAAAGATTGATTTTTTGTATGATGTTTCTGTTTCATGCATTGCTTGGATCCAATTGGATCTAACATCATTTTATCTCTCATGATGCAAGATAACCCTAAAGACCTCTAAAAGATGAAGACCTAGACAATGGACTTGAGGACCCAAGGACCTGACAGATAACCAGCCAACAACATGCAGACAACAAAGGCAATGCATGGGACCCTACTCATACTTCTATCATGCTTTCTATTCTACAAATTGTACTCTTTATTGACATGAAATATGAAATATGAAATATGAAAGAACATTTGTATACTACATTCAGTTTGAATGCACAGTGTAATGATCAATTATGAGTTTGAAAATTTGGAAATTTGGAATGTGATCAATACTTAGAGTACAAAATAAAAATTGGTATTGAATGCAATAATAAAATGTTAATTAACATCACTTGAAAGATAGTGTCAATTGGACTCCTAAAATGCAATCTTTTCCTATTTGTGTTCATTGTTCTATATGCTATAATTTTGGGTAACAACTTCAACTTGGGATCATGAGTTGTCTCTTGGTTCAGTAGTAAGAAAAAGTTAGTGTCTTTGAGTTCTGCAGAAGCATAATACATAGCAACTAGCATGGTTACCTGTGAAGCTATATGGCTTCAGAAGTTTCTAGTGGCCTTGTGTGGTAAGAATGTTGATACTATAGTAATACACTGTGACAATCATAACTAAATTATGTTATCTAAGAATCTTGTCCAAGCATATAGATATTAGGTATCACTTCATCAGAGATTGTGTACAATGGGGGATTGTTAAGCTATACCATACAGTAATGGAGAAACATTTAGAAGACATTTTGACTAAGGCATTGGGGAATGTGAAATTCATCTTCTTCAAAAATATGTTGGGTGTCATGTAGAACAACTTCCTCACAAAGATGGATTGTTAGTTTTGGTAGCTTAGAAGTTGTTTATCCATCTACAAGTATTAGTAAATATTTGTTTTTTTGGAGTTATTTGTTAGAGTTCAAATAAATATTTATTAATTAATAGATTTCTTCACATAATTTTAGCAACTACTTAGTTAAGGTTTCTTAGCATCTAATGTCTCTCATTCATTGATTTAGATTAAATCTCGTCTGTTTGTTTTCCAACAAGAGTAGTATAAAAGGGGGTCATTGGGCATTTGGAGAAGAGACTTGAGAAATATTTGCAGTGTTAGAAAATAAGTTTTGTAGTGATAATGAGGGCACGGTGATAGTGTTGGAGACAACAATGGTGGAATCTTAGTGGGAGAAATTGAGAGAACAATTTCTAGAGGAGATTGGCGGAGCTTGTCAGTAAGAGGCAAGAAATCTTATGTATCCCTTGATTTGCTGAAATTTAATATAATTCCTCATCTGCAATACTGGTTTTCACTTCCGTATTTTTCTAGAGAAAAGTTGTCCAAAAATATCGTGTTCCTTGTGTTGCACATTTTCATATATGATTTTATTTATGAAGTTGGAGTTGTGTTATTTTTCAATATTTGTTGTGAATTAATTTTCAATAAAAAAATAATTTATATAAGAGACAAGAGATTAATAATCAGTAGCTTCAATAGAATTTTCACAACCCATACAAATAATTATTGATTTAGTTATAGATTGAAGATAATTGATCACTGACTTGAACATTTAAATTCAACATTGACTTGTTTATCGAGTCTTGTTTAGAGCTGATTATTGACTGTAAGATTTGTTACGATGTGCTTGAAGGGTAGGAGATTTCAATTATATCTAATCACTCTGAATGTCACCAAACCAAAAATTTCAAATTTTTAGTTTGAAATTTTTAATTCCTTGTGAAGTTGGTCTAAAATTTGAAATTTTGTTCAGATGTATTTAAATTTAAGAAAAATGGAAGAAAATGAGGTATTCTGGCGTTAAAACATGACAAAAAAATTAAAAGTTTGAAATCTTTGAAATAGTTGAAAGTCACGGTGATGAACTTTCCACGCAGTGAGATAAATGTTACCAAAAAAAAATCAAAGTTTGAAATCGTCCAAGCAATTGAAAGTCACGACGATGAACTTTATATATGCACTTCTCCATTAAAAAATAATAACATAGCTCATATCTCCTGTATTTCATTTAGACTGGGATGGGCCAAAATTCGACCATCATTATTTTACTAGTGTTGGCCTTGATTCTTTAATCAAACCATCGTCTCCTCGGTAATTTGTTCTTTCTCTTTAAATTTGTAATTTCTTAAGCATTTAAATGTTATTATTGATACCATTTTGATGATTGGCAGACTTTGATAATAGAGATGAAAGGAAATTGGGCATAAATATTAATTTAATCATCAACAAATTAATGAAAGACAAACAACAAAATAGAGATTCAACACGATAAGACACAAATTTATAGTGGTTTGGCAATTGCCTACATCCACTCTTTCATAGAGCAATCCTTTTATTATCAACTATTTTCGGATACATATAATGCAGCAACAACATTCTTTTATAGACAAATATTATTTGAAATATGAACAACCAAAAGATTTAGAGGGAAAAACTTGAATGTTGGGTTTCACATTTTACAATCTCCCACTTGAATGCCAACCACTGCTACTACAAACAATCTTGCATCAACCTAAGATATTAAAGATACATGATTTTAATATTGCCAAAGTTTGTTCAAAAACACTTCAAATGAGTCGTTTCCAGGCTATATCGGAGTTAAAATAATCTCTCCCAAATTCTTCCATAATCACATTTTTATCCACCTTTTGTAGTCTTAAAAAACTTTTATAATAAAAACCATTTTTTAAATACCATTAATTTTATCTGACATAAAAATCATAGCAATTGCTATATCTAAAATTTGCAAAGAGAGGATGCCATTTTTCTTAGAGTTGCAGGGGTAATAGTGGTAACAACAATCATCCTTATTGACTTGCTCTGCCCCAATGCTTTGAAAAAAATTATTCTAACTTCTGACATTTGTTGATGCTGAACTAGTTTTGATAATTTTATTGTTTCCTGGTTATCATCAAATTTAGCTTGTGGGTGTCCCAAATTTACATGATTATCATTAAATGCAGCCTGTGAAAGAACAATTTTTTTTTGATTATCACCACGTATAAATTGTGGATGTTCCAAGCTTGACTCATTATAATCAATGGATGCATCTGGCGTGTACCTCAATTTTGGCTGACTGTCAAGAAAATCAGTTTGCAGATGTCTATTTGGCTGACTTGCCACAAGAAGTCTCTCCTGGGAATCCATCTGAAACCTCACAGGCTTGTCCCTAGGCTGACCTCTTTTGGTAGCACCCGTAAATCTTTGAAACCAAATTTCTTCTGTAAACATTGCTGACTGAATATCCTCTTGAGGGAGCTTCATGGATTCTTTCATTTCAAAAGTTGGTCTGGGACAAATAAATCCCACTTTAGTAAAAATATCTACTACATATAAACCACCCATTTTATTGCTCCTAGCAATCACCAAAGCCCCCTTCCATCTTTCTGATTCAAACTTGATTTCACACCCTTGAGAATCAAGTTGCCCAGTAGAAATCAAATTATGCTTAAGCTGGGGAACATATCTAACTTCTTTTAATTGCCAACTATTACCATTCTTTAATTTTAACAACACATTTCCTTTACCAAAAACATCACAAGATTCATTATTACCCAAAACAACTTTACCAAAGTCACCAATTTGTAGATTTTCAAAATACTCCTTATGTGGAGTCACGTGAAATGATGCTCCAGAGTCAAGCACCCAGATATGATTTGCAGTTTCTTCAGTGGTTATAATAAGAATACCTCGATCCTCTTGGCATGCTACATTGGCTTCCTCTTCTTTTTCAAGATCCAAAACCTTCTTATATATCTGATAATTCCTTTTGATGTGGCCTTGCTTGCCACAAAACCAACAACAAGTCTCTCTACTTCTAGATTTTGACCTTGCTTGTGATTTGTCATGATCACTTGGGTTATTCTCTCTTTCTCTTGGTCTGCTTCTATCATTTGTAATCAAAACATTACCTGTTGTTGAAATCTCACCCTCGCTTTTCCTTCTCATTTCCTCACTTAAAATTACACCAACAAACATCATCAAATTTTAGTGTATTAGAACTAGAAACGGAGTTACTAACTGCCATAACCATGCTATTCCAACTTTCAGGTAAAGAGGAAAAAATTAATAGAGCCCTAACTTCTTCATCAAAACTAATTTTAACAGAAGCTAACTAACTAGTGACTATATTAAAATTATTTAAATATTCTGCTACATAACTTCTTTTAGCCATTTTCATATTAAACAATCGCTTAATCAGAAAAACCTTATTTGATGTCGAAGGTTTCTCATATAGCTTATCCAAAGTACTCATTAAATTAGTAGTTGTTGTAGCTTTAGATATGTTAAATGCTACAGACGGAGATTAGCACAAACAAATAATTTCCAGTGCTTTTCTTTGCTTTACCATGTAAAGGACGCCACAAATATTTCTGGTATAGAAAATCCTCCATTTGCATTTTCCACAATGGATAATTCTGGCCATTAAACCTTTCAACTTTTACTTCTTGAGTTCCCATTGCCCCCACTCAAACTCGAATCTCTCCTGTCAAACAATCAAGCACAACCTGCTTTGATACCAATTGTTAATTTAAACATCAACAAATTAATGAAAGACAAACAAAAAAATAGAGATTCAACACGATAAGGCACAGATTTATAGTGGTTTGGCAACTACCTACATCCACTCTTTGATAGAGCAATCCTTTTATTATCAACTATTTTTGCATACATATAATGTAGAAACAACATTATTTTATAGATAAATATTATTTGGAATATGAACACCCAAAATATTTAGAGGGAAAAACTTAACTATTGGGTTTCACATTTTACAGTAACAATGATCCACAATGCAGAGGTACAAAATATCTTTTAAACAAAGATGTATGATTGGCCCACGGTTTTCCAAGTGCAGGTTATTTTTGTAATCAATTCATATTATAAAAGTGCACATGGAATTCTATATTATTGAAGTTTTAAAGGGGATTTATTGGTTGCATTGATGATTAAATAGATTGAAAGGAGAAGCACAGAATATGTAGAAGATTACGGTCGGTGTAGTGTGCCGAAGGATCATACACCACCTAATAATGGATATTAGAAAATTTCCATTTGTTATATTCTGGATTAGAATCTTATTTTCCTTTTAGAAAAAGGATTTCCACCTAATAATGGGTATGTGCAGGATCATGGTATGCTAAAAAGTGGCGATGTGAAAAAGAAGTCCTGATTGAAAAACAACTATAACTTTCAAATAGTATAACATTTTTGAAATCTAAAAAATGCATCACATTCTATGCTTTGCCTAATAGAAGAATAAATTTTCTTTTTTTCAATTTGATGAAGTTTAGACTAAGTTAAGGTGGTCAGACACGGGAGGTTTTATATTCTGAAAAATTTATAGTAGAAAAATCATAATAAATTATTTATTTGGAAATAAAATTATAAAAAAATATGCGCCACATCCAGACATGAGTCTATTACTTATATCTAGAAACTTGTAAATTTTTTTTATCATTTTATTGTGTTTAAGGTGGTCAGACATACACCTACTTCTTATCTTTTTCCTAAAATTTTCATATTATTGATAAACTAGTTGAAAAATAGCTATAACATTCAAACGGTATAACATTTTTGATATCTAAAATATTTTTCACATTCTATGATTTTCCTAATACAATTAAAAAACAAAAAGTTTTTAATTTGATGAAGTTTAGACCAAGTTAAGGTGGTTAGACACGAGAGTTTTTATATTCTCATAAAGGTATAGTAGAAAAATCATAATTAATTATTTACTTGGAAAAAAATTACAAAAAAATATGCGTTACATCCACACATGAGTCTACTACTTATATCTAGAATCTTGTAAAAAAATATTATCTTTTGATTATGTTTAAGGTGGTTAGACATACACTTATCTTTTTCCTGATGTTTTTATACTATTGCATTGAAATTTAAAATTTTCACCATATAGAATAATTTATTTTCAAAAAAGGGATAGTATCTTATAAACTACATTCAATTTTCTCTAGATTCTCTTCTTACATATTTTTTTATATAATATTGATAACTTGTTTAAATTTTTACGTCAACTTTCCTAACCCTGATTTTCTGAATTTTCATTGCCACTTAAGGGCCTAGTTTGGCATACCATGATCCTGCACATATCTTAATGACACTTTAGAGATAAATTTCCACTGGATGAATGAATAGACGCATTGTCTTGAAACTTTAGACAAAAAAGAAGTAAAATAAAGTGAAAGTTTTAAGACATTGCGAAGTAACTATCTATATATACATTGAGTTATTTTAGCTAGAAGAGTAATTTATATTGCATGCAATATTAATATGATAGGGAAATACATGTATAAAATGATTGGTTTACTTTTTTATTAAATTAATTAATCTTGATTTTTAAATTTTATTAAAATATATTTTTTTTCATCAAGTTAGAGCCATTTGTGACAATGTGAAAAAAATATGTTAGTTTATATTAAGTAATTCTATATGAGTTAAACTTATTTTGCGAGGAAAATGACCTTCTCACAAATTGATGGCACTTGGTTGAGTTATGAAATATGAGAAATAGTAGGTTCTTGTAAGGGTTTAAGAAATGCAAGTGTACAAAACAACAATGGCATATTAAGACACAAGAGTTACATAGCCCTAAATTTTCTAGATTGATAAACTTTTGTAAAGATATACATTTATAGTACAAAAGAAAGTCATTTTTCACCTTTTAAAAAGTGACATGCAACTTTGTGAAAGCACTGGGACACCTATGCAAGTTTATTTATAGAAAAGTATATATATCTACAAAATAAGTGAGATAACTAATTGAATTCTTGATTAACTTAGCATATTATGTCTAAGGTTTCCTGTAGTGGTTTCAAATTGGACTTATCTAAGGGACTTAAGAAGGTATGGCTTGAAAGTGATTTCTTCAAATGGGTAATTCTAGTACTACAACTTCATCCATTTCCTTTCTCTTTGTCCCTTGTTGTATTTTAGTTGCACCCTTGGTGATCATGGGTGGGGACAAGAATACAATTGAGCTGAATTCTTGTGAAAATATTTTTAGGAATGAATGCTGGATGTTGGTAGTCATTTTGTAGCAGTTGTTGCATTCATGACTATGATTGTCATTGATGTCAACACAGTGATCTTCTGGAGACTAGCAGAGAAGCAGACAATGTTTTGATTAGCGCACGTGGGATATTGTAGATGGAGCTATGCGATGTTGAGGTTATATTCTTTGATATGTTATTTTTCTATGGTTAAGAGAACAGACATAAATTCATTTATTCATAGAAGTTATGAGCATTTTGGTGGAAGCAGTGTTCAGGCAGTGTTCCTGAGTAGCAGTTTGTGGAAATCGGATGATATCTCCTAATCGAGATGGAATCTAGTTTTTCATAGTTCAAGGGAAGGTTGAGACACATTGATAGTGACATGGTTCATAGTGAAAACTTTGAGGTCACACGAGTGAAGAGTTATTACATCTGGAAGCTGACAGTTTTGTGTAATTTTGATGTAGCGTGTGGAAACTTTTATTTTGTATTTGTGTGCCGACTCATTTGTAATTATTTGAGTGTGGTATAAAGGAAGGAATATTTTTCTTTATTGGATATGTAAGGAATAGTAGTAGCAATGTGAAAGAAGTGTGAGCATGGTATGGTTGAATGTGAATGTAAGCATGAAGTGAAGAAAAGAGCTAATGAAGTTGTGAAAGCGAAATTGTGAAGGAAGACATGCAAAGTACAGAGATTTGGAATTGAGATCTGGTGTAGCAGTGAGTGTGGTTTGGCATAGTAAGGAGGTAACGTATTTCATTTTATTTTGCTGAATAATATTAAGGTCATTTGGATAGTGTGTTCAATGATCTTACCCTGAAGCTGTTTGGGTAGTGGGTACTTCTGTCTTCCATAACTCCTAACAGGGTTAGAATCTTTTAATAGGGATTCATATGTACTGAATGTATTTCATAAGACTCCTAAAAGATTCCATCATTTCACAATGAATATTTATATTAGTGCATCTTTTGTGGGCATCATTCCCACCGGGGTTTACTCTTTGATCAATAGGTTCCCTAGTCAACATATCTTGTGTTATTGTGTCATCGTGTATGAATATCTTTTTATGGTTGGTAATTACATTGCTTACATGGTTAAATGCTGTTGAAGTTGATAAAGGTTATAATTATCTGATAACTGATTGACCCCCCCCTCTCAGTTATCTTGGTGGAATTTACTTTCTAACAATTGGTATCAGAGCAACAGGTCCTTGAAAGAAAAGTTTAATAGCTTAAGGAGATCCATGGTGAATTTCAGGAAAGAAAGCCCTAAGTTTGATGGAGTAAATTTTGACAGCTGGAAAGAGAAGATGAAGACACATCTACTATGTTTAGGACCAGGTTATTAGTTGATTACAAAGAATGAGAAAACTATCATTTGAGAAGATAATCTTGAGACAGGATCTAAAGATGAGCTAGATCTATTCATGTGTAACATACTTGCAAGAGAAGCACTTTTGACAACACTTTCAGAGAATGAATACAGTCAGGTAAAATGTTTAACAAAAGCCCATGAAATTTGGAAAGCTTTACACTCTACTTTTGAAGGTGATGAACATGCAAAGAGAGCTAGATTACATAATTGGATATGTGCATTTGAAGATATAAGAATGATGGAAGATGAATTTGTTAGAAGCTATATTGGTAGAATGTCAGAAATTGTTGCAGGAATAAAATCTTGTGGAGGAACAAAGACAGAGAATGAAGTGATATGGAAAATTCTAAGGACATCGACTCCTATATTTAAGTAGACAACATAGATGATTGAACAAGTTATACCTTGTACTATAAACTTTACAAGAGAGACTCTTCTTGGAAGATTGGAAGCAGTAGAAATGAACCTGAGGGTATCAGGAGACTTACCTAGAATGGAGACAACATTTAGTGCTCTTAATATTTGTCCTACTTTATCAAGAAGTACCAGTGTGAGTGGAGATTATGCTAGCAACAATAGATCTAGAAATGAAGAAGATAAGAAGATTGAAGAAGGTATTTCGTTGCTTGTGAAAAGAGAACCAGACAGTAAGAAATTTTTTAAATGTTGGACTTGTCAAGCATATGGTCATTTTGCATCTAAGTTTCCTAAGAGAGTTAAGAAGTACATAAATAATTTTAACCCTAGAAGATCTAAGGAATGTTATTATGCTAATGATGAAGATCTTGAAGCTAGTATAGAAAGAACTTTGAGTGAAAGTGATACTGAGATTAATGATGAAATAAGATTTGTAGCAATTAAAGAAGAGAATTCTAAATCTGATGTTAAGGAGGAAAAAACATTAGTTTCCCAAGTTGAAAAGAAAACTAATTGGATTATAGATAGTGGTTTCTCATATCATATGACTGGTGACATGAAGAAGTTCATAAAGTTTAACAACTATGATGGAGGAATTGTTAGAGTTGGTAACAATGCACCTTGTTTGATTAAAGGTATAGGATCTATTACTCTTGATGGAAAGACTAATACTGATGATGTTTACTTTGTTGATGGATTGAAACATAATATTTTGAGTGTTGGACAGTTAGTGGATAAGGGATATCAAGTTTGGTTTACTGAGAAAACTTGTGTGATAAAGGATAAAGATGGAAATCTGATTGGAACTGGATCTAGAACCAGAGGTAATGTATTTCAGTTGAATCCTACTAAGATGACATGTTTGATTACTAAAATTGATGGCAGTTGGTTATGGCATAGAAGGTTTTGTCATATAAACTTTGATAATATTGTGAGAGTGAGTACTACACTTGCAGTAAGGGATTTGCCTAAAATTATGAAGCCTACTAACATGATTTGCAAAGAATGTGTGATGGCTAAGCAAAAGAGAAGTTCACTTCCTAGTAAGAAGTTCACATCGGCAGAGAAGTTGGAGATTGTTCATACAGACTTAAGCGGTCCTACCAGGACTAGAGGATTCTATGGAGAAAGGTATTTTATGATTCTTGTTGATGATTTTACAAGAATGATGTGGATTGCATTTTTGAAAGAAAAATCTGAAGCATTTGATAAGTTTAAGATCATTAAGAATAAAGTTGAGAATGAATCTGGAATGAAGATTAAATGTTTGAGATCTAATAGAGGTGGATAATTTACTTCTAGAGAGTTTAACAATTTTTGTGAAGTGAATGGTATTAAGAGATAGTTTTCAGCCCCTAGGACACCTGAATAAAATGGTATTGCAGAAAGAAGAAATAAATCAGTGACTGAAGCAGCAAGAGCTATGTTATTTGAGAATGATTTGGCGAAGACATTTTGGAGAGAAGCAATGAATACAACAGTATATACAATGAATAGAGTACAAATCAGAGTAGACACAGACAAGACACCTTATGAATTATGGTTTGGACATGCACCCTCAGTTAAGTATTTTAGAATTTTTGGAAGCAAATGTTATATAAAGAGAGATGATGATATTGGAAAGTTTGATCCTAGAAGTGATGAAGGTATTTTTCTCGGATATTCTTTGAAGAGTAAAGCATATAGATGTTACAATAAGAGAACTAAAACTATTGTTGAAAGCACAAATGTTAAAGTTGATGAGAAGTTTAAAATTCAAGAAAGAATGCTTGACTATGAATTTGATGAAGAAGCTCATCCTCAGCCTAACATTGAAACTACTGAATTATTCTACAAGACTGACAGTGAATTATTGAATGAGAGTCCTGCAGAAGAAACTAGAGAGGAATCTAGAGAAGAATTTACAGTTGAAGAAAGATCTGTAACTATGACACCAAACAGGTATATATCAAGACATCATCCTATTGAACAAGTTATTGGAAGTTTGGACAGAGGAGTTCTGACTCGGAATAAGGTAGATTTATGTTTGACTTCTCAAATTGAACCTAAATCTACTAGTGAAGCTTGTGAAGATGAACATTGGATTAATGCTATGAAAGAAGAACTAGATCAAACTGAAAAGAACAAGACATGGGAATTAGTCCCTAGACCTAAAGACAAGAATGTGATTGGAACTAAATGGGTATTTAGAAACAAGATGAATGAACAAGGAGAAGTAGTAAGAAACAAAGCAAGCTTAGTTTGTAAACGATACTCACAGCAAGAAGGAATTGACTATGAAGAAAATTTTGCACTTGTGGCAAGAATTGAAGTAGTAAGAATGTTCTTGGCCTATGCATCTTTTAAGAAATTCAAAGTGTATCAGATGGATGTGAATTTAACTTTTCTGAATGGAGAATTGGAAGAAGTCTACATTGAGCAACCTGAAGGTTTTCCTTTGACTCAAGGAGACATGGTATGTAAACTGAAAAAAGCATTATATGGACTAAAGCAAGCACCTAGAACTTGGTATGCTAGATTGATTAAGTATTTGTTAAAATTGGGATTTACTAAAGGAAAAATTGATAGCAATCTGTATACAAAAGAAATTGAAAATGGTTTGTTGATTATAGTTATTTTTGTTAATGACATTATCTTTGGAGGAGAAGATGAAGCTAGTGACAAATTTGCTGATGAAATGAAGACTGAATTTGAAATGAGTATGATTGGTGAGATGAAATACTTTTTGGGATTACAGATAACATAGAATAGTGATGGTATCTTTGTGTGTCAGACAAAGTACTTGAATGATTTGCTAAAAATATTTGGAATGGAGAACTATAAACTAGTTGGAACACCTATGGTTATAGGACATAAACTATCTAGCAAAGATGAAACATTGATAGTTGAGCAGAAGAAATACAGATCCATGATTGGAGGATTGCAGTACTTGACACATACTAGACCGGATATACAACATTCGGTTGGAATGGTAGCAAGATTTCAAGCTGAACCTAGAGAGTCACATTATGCAGCATTAAAGAGGATACTGAGATATTTAAGAGGTACAATGGACTATGGATTGTGGTATGAAAAATATGATGATTGGGGAGGTAGTGTTGATGAAAAGAAAAGCACCAGTGGTGGAGCCTTTTTTTTTGGAGGAAGATTAGTTTCTTGGCTAAGCAAAAAGCATAATTGTATTTCATAGAGCACAACAGAATCAAAGTATGTAGCAGTAGCAAACAATTGTAACCAGATAATTTGGATGAAGCAGATGCTAAAGGATATTGGAATTAGGTTTGTTGAGCCTATTGTCATACATTGCGATAACACCAGTACAGTTAGTATGTCTAAGAATCCTATTTTACATTCTAAGACTAAGCATATAGAGATCAAGTATCATGTTGTAAGAGAGAAAGTTGCTGAAAAAGAAGTCAGACTGGAGTACATAAGCACAAAGGAACAAATAGTAGACATATTTACAAAGCCTTTGCCTAAGGATACATTTGAGTATCTGAGAGGTATGCTTGGGGTTATGCCCTAGCCTACTTTTGAGTAATGATGTAGATGGTTGCATCCATCCAGTGGTATATGAGCCCTATCTTTCTTCTGGATTGGATGTTGGTACTTCCTCTATGGGGGAGTATGTGAGCTGAGTCATGAGGACTCTTGTGAATGTATTTTCTGAACAGTTTCTATTGACATTGAGTTGTTGTTGACATAGTGATGAAATTTTTGTCATTGATGTCAATGGGGGAGAAGTGTACATGAAAAACCACTTGTACCATCTATTGGAGAGAATTGAATAGGATATCAAAGAAAGATTTGAAATGTTTGTCAGAGCAGCTGTATTGGATTTTTGGAACATTGGATGTTTTTCATCTATGTTTCCATCAATGCCAATGGGGGAGATTGTTAGGAATGAATTCTGGATGTTGGCAGTAATTCTGTAGTAGTTGTTGCATTCATGACTATGATTGTCATTAATGTCAACACAATGATCTTTTGGAGACTAGTAGAGAAGCAGACAATGTTTTGATTAGCGCATGTGGGATATTGCAGATGGAGCTATGTGATGTTGAGGTTATATTATTTGATATGTTATTTGTCTATGGTTAAGAGCACAAATAGAAATTCATTTATTCATAGAAGTTATGAGCATTTTGGTGGAAGCAGTATTCAAGTAGTGTTCCTGAGTAGCGGTTTGTGGAAATCGGATGATATCTCCTAATCGGGATGGAATCTGATTTTGCACAGTTAAAGGGAAGGTTGAGACACATTGATAGTGACATGGTTCATAGTGAAAAATTTGAGGTCACACGAGTGAAGAGTTATTACATTTGGAAGCTGATAGTTTTGTGTAATTTTGATGTAGCGTGTGGAAACTTTTATTTTGTATTTGTGTGCCGACTCATTTGTAATTATTTGAGTGTGGTATAAAGGAAGGAATGTTTTTATTTATTGGATGTTCAAGGAATAGTAGTAGCAATGTGAAAGAAGTGTGAGCATGGTATGGTTGAATGTGAATGTAAGCATGAACTAAAGAAAAGAGCTAATGAAGTTGTGAAAGCAAAATTGTGAAGGGAGACATGCGAAGTACAGAGATCTGGAATTGAGATCTGGTGTAGGAATGAGTGTGGTTTGGAATAGTAAGGAGGTAACATATTTCATATTATTCTGTTGAATAATATTAAGGTCATTTGGACAGTGTGTTCAGTGATCTTACCCTGAAGCTGTTTGGGTAGTGGGTCCTTCTGTCTTCCATAACTCCTATCAAGGTTAGAATCTTTTAACAGGGATTCAAAATCTCCTAACAGGGATTCATATGTACTGAATGTATTTCATAAGCCTCCTAATAGATTCCATCCTTTCACAAGGAATATTTATATTAGTGCATCTTTTGTGGGCATCATTCCCACCGGGGTTTACTCTTTGATCAAGAGGTTCCCTAGTCAACATATCTTGTGTTATTGTGTCATTGTGTATGAATATCTTTTTATGGTTGGTAATTACATTTCTTACATGGTTAAATGCTGTTGAAGTTGATAAAGGTTATAATTATCTGATAACTGATTGACACCCCCCCCCTCTCAGTTATCTTGGTGGACTTTACTTTCTAACAAAGATTGCTATAATACCCCTATCATTTTGGCTAAGCTCTTTATCAGTGGGGTCACTCTATTCATGGAGAAACTTCAAGGATCTGATATGCTTGTCAGAAAAGCATTCTTGAAAGGGTGAAGGAATAGTACATTATCTACGAATATGATACTTGATTGAAGTGAGAATTTAATTCTGGTGTGTCAAGAATAGTAACAAGCACATCACATATTTAGAGAAGAAGTTACCCTAAGTGTATGCATGGAAGTAAATTTCCTACTACTTTAAAATTTCTATTGAGAAACATTTGCAAAATATGAGTCTCTATTTCTTTAATCATAGAAATTTTTAAAAAAGGAAACACCTCTTGAAAAATGTATTGGTCACACTTTTTATACATGAAAGGTAAAAATACTAATGTAATTTATTCTAGAAACGTTTATTGGGTATATTGAATGAAATTACAGTAGTACCTATTCATGCTAATTTCTTTCTAAAATTTTAAAGTAGGGGTAAGAAAAAAGAAGCCCATTAATGGCCTTGCTCTTTTAAATGTATAATTCCATTATGTTGATATGCAAATATCATCTTAAAATTTCTATATTAAGCTACATTCATTATTTAGAGTAAAAAAACAAAAACAAATTTCTCTTTCAAGTTATAATTATTTAGATTCAAGATGTTTGAGGATAATACTAAGTCCAACCACATAAAGAATCTGTGTCTCTTATTATAAACAAGTAGAATTTGGTGTTGTAGAAGATAAAGAAGACTCTAAACTATCTCATTAAACAATTTATCTTCTAAATATAGAAATGTTATTTTATTATCATTTAAAGGGCTTTATAGACAGTAGAAGATGTGATTTGAGTGCTCTTAGTTGAATACAAGTGAGAAACTACATAATATACTTAGAAAGAGAGTGCATTATACTCAAATAAAAGGATGTGGAAGAGTGGATTAGGTAAGAATGAGATTGAGTGTTACTGCTATATAAAAATATGTTAGAATGTAATAAATTTTAAAGTTCATCTGTGTTATCTTCTCAAAGATAAAGCTAAAGAATTAATAAATATAGGTAT
This sequence comes from Chamaecyparis obtusa, assembly GCA_027943335.1. Lineage (NCBI taxonomy): Eukaryota > Viridiplantae > Streptophyta > Pinopsida > Cupressales > Cupressaceae > Chamaecyparis > Chamaecyparis obtusa. The sequence continues at coordinate 64,783 of BSBK01008964.1, forward strand.
AGTTGAGGAACCACTAGATGTTGATAGTAATGGTAAATCATTGAAAATCTAAATAAATTATTCTATTTTTAAGAGGGTAATAATTTCAAACATATAAAAAGGATGTAGTACAAAATATTTACACATTCAATAGTTGAAGATGCTAGTGGATGAGAAAATGAAACCTCATTGGCACTAGAAGACATACGTTTAAAGATTGATGTCCAGTAGTTCATAGGAGAATCTAAAATATGGAAGTTCAACTTTATATTTTTACGAGGGAGACAAGAGATTTCACATGCAAATGGTGTCCATTTATGTTGAGAACTTGGATTATAGGCACCCGACTATAGTTGTAGAATAGCTTGAAAAAGTCTTATGGATCTAAGAAATTGTTTCAAAGGATATTTTTACATAATGTATTGTTTTGTTTTGTGTTATTTATTTTTTATGTAGAGATGTTGTAGTACAATTAAATCAAGTGTTATTTCTTAAAGAGGAGTGTTATAATAATTTAATAACTAAATTTATGTAGCTATAAAGAGTCTCAGTTCACTAATATAGTTAGCTATCAATAATTTTTTAGCCATTTATTGGCTATAATTCACTATCTATAATTTATATTTGTTGTTAAACTCTTTTCTATATTTACAAGAAGGTTGTCGAGTCTCATACATATATATATGTATGTATGTATGTATGTACACACACACACACATATACACACACACATATGCATATGTATATATATCACCTAAAATTTGTCTACTAAAACTTAAGCCCATATATTTGATAAAATTGCCTTAAGAAAAATTCTAAAATTCAAAGGCATAATTTACTAGAAATGATTACATGTAAGAAACCTAGATAATCCCCCTTTCATAATTAAAATATTTCATAAAATCAAGCACAGATCATTTCTAAAATTAGAGCTTGAAAATCATTTAATTATCAAAATATTACTTTTAATATAAAGTCATAACACTTTTATTAAAAGAACTCATTCCTCACATAGGTGTGCAACTTAATCTTGATTAAATGACTATTAAAAGGGGACAATGCAAAGCCAACTCTTCCAACCCACTATAAAATTTTCTTACCTTGAAGGTTAAAGCCTCAAGGATGTGGTTATTATCTTTGTTGAGTCATTAATTTTCTATAAGAACAAATGAAAGGATAATATGTAGGGCTGAGAGACCTTAATCATTCTTATGAGACTACCTTATATGAAGCACTTGTAGGGATATAGGCCTCAATTTTGCTAAGAGGAACTACAAGGGATAGTTATGAATGAATGCCCTTACTAGACACCTTATGTTAGAAGTTACATAGTTCACCTTCGAAAGTATAATAATCTTTGTACAAGAAAGGATCCAAGTGGATTATTCAGATCACCTAAAGAATAAACTCACCATATGTATTCCCTTGGATGTTTTAAAGCATGAATGTGACATTAGGGAGTCTTTGTGATGCAAGCATTGTGACTCTTCTTTTGATCCACAATGTCCATAGTCCTTAGAAAAGCCAATATCACTTTGTGTGAGGTGAAGAAATATCAAATTGTGGGAAAAGGTTTTGATACTAACCCATTCCTCAGGTGGATGTTGCTTCAAGTGTTTCACATTGTGCTAAATGAATGGGATTCTCTTGAACATAAACTTGATGCTATTACTTCCAACACAAAATCAAACTTCACAAGTGCCTGTATCTGTAAGGTTTCTTTTTCCCTTGTTGGATTATTTGAAGACTATTGCTTGATTATGTTATTAGTATGAGTGAAACAATATAAAACTGATTTGGACACATTCTGGTCCTATCACAAACCTGAGCCTAAGTTGTCCAAATTGGTCAAAATTCTCAAAATCAATGGAAAAATATCCAATAGCTATATTTTATCTTTTTTCCTAGCATTTTATTCGTATGATACAAGTTCCTATTTGTACAAAAGATTCCTTTCATTGTACCCCTTTAGTGTGAATTATTGTACAACATTTGAGACCTTAACCATATTATCACATCTATTCCAAAGTTCCATCACATCCTTCCTTGATTTTTATTATATGATCCTATGCTCATTAGATTTTGAAATATGACCTGGGTCTTGACATCAATCCTTGTTTGGTTATCCTATAGTCTTGCTATTCCTTTGGTCAGCCTCCGCATACTTGAAACTAGTTATTTCTACCTGATTGGTCCTTTTTTAGTGACTTAGTCTGTCTTGGCTATTGTTTTAAGATCTTTGAAGTACTCTAGCTTTTGTCTCAACACTATTCTATCAACATCATACTTTACTAAACTTTATCACAAGTATCACTCAACAGTCATTCATGCCTCAATCTTGGTACCTTGTACTTAGCTATATTAACTTGGTCACAAGTATCACTCAGCAGGCATTTAGGCCTCAAATATTGATACATTGTACCTTGTTCAGCTACTCTTGTTACCTCTTATTAACCTATTAAGAAAAATATATCATTTTTTGGTCTTTTGACATTGGCTTAGTAACCTCATTGCTCCAAGATATCAATCACATATTTTCCATGCTAGTTAGAACTTGTAGCCAATACCAAAAGGCTATTGATGATAAAAAAGGGAAAGCTATTGATGACACTCATGGACATTCCTCTCACAGGTAACCTTTACATAAAACCTCTTTCAAGACTCATGTTTATTAATCAATACCCTTTAAATACAATGATTGTTAGAGTCAATCCAACATGTCTAGGTAAGATTGGAGAAACCATAGTAAATATGGCTCTAGGTCTTCTTCGGACGAAGAGCCTATAGCAGAATAAATTAGGAAATGCCAAGAAGACAAACATTGGAATCATAAGACAATGAAAGATATCATGTACCAAGACAAGCATAAATACTTTATGCATCTTTCCTCCATGGGTGTTAAACTACCTTCTCACTTTCATTTTGAAAGTGTTGATTCTTGAAAATGGAATTTATGCTTTGAAAGCTAACAATATACCTACAGATAGATTTTTAGGAGCGGTTAATTATAAATATAGGGAATTTTGAGGCAATTAGAACAAATACAGGGACACAAGTTCCCTCTACACTTTTGGTTTTGCAAGGCCAAGGTGGGTACACCTAATCTAGTTCAACATACAACATTTTACAATTTTCTCTAGATTTTAATAGCAGAAAGATTATAAGAAAATACTAAATGATAACCAATAATTCACTGATTCTCCATTATCATAAATAACAACATACAACCTGACAACCATAATACTTAAAGGATTCTGAAGAGTTTATTTTAAGATTGTAGAATATAACAAAACCCTACCAAACATATATGACTATAGAAAATACTTGTTCTTGACCAGTGCCTTATCCATTAGGAAATATCTCTAACGCAAAATCATAATACAAAAACCAACTTATGTCAATGACTCATGACCCAAAATACTACCACCTTATGATAGTATTGATCTATTCAACCCAGACTCATACTGCTTATGAAGATCCTTGTGCAAACCAGATGAATTTATGTTCTATCTAGAGAAGTTTAATTTGATCCTTGATCAAAACAAAGGAATAGAAACATACACATAGATAAACTCTATGTAATGAATCAAAAAATTCAAAACTTAAGAAATAAAGACATAGGAGAGACTTGAATCTAGAATCTTTGTATTTATCTATGTTGAATCACGTTTCTTCTATACACTTTGCTTCAAAATATAAACCACTACAATAATAGCCAAAGATCTTCAACTTTTTATTTCTATGTTGATATAGTCTAATAGGATCTTTTATACTCTTGATTGAAAACTCATATGCAATAATGCTATCTTAGTTTTCCATCTCTTCTAAATGATCTTGGAAATCCTTTTATAGAGAAAGGATTGTAACAAGATTCAGATCATTTAGGAAAAGACAAAATAGATGACATATCATAAAAGGAAAGAATAACATAATTAGTAACTGAATTGTTATAGGATTTCAAAAGGTAATTTCTAATTGGACCATAGGGTATCTACAACAACTTCAAAACTGCTCTACTCTTGACAAGTGGTGCCTTTGTCTTCAGTGCTCTTGTGCACAAAATTTTGTTTTCAAAACTGCCAACTGCTTCAAAGTGATAGAGAACTACCACTTGTTGTAATAGTAATGGGGTTTTATTATTCACTTGATACATCTAAGATATACTTGCTTTGAACACCTCATCATTATTAGGCCAAGGAAAGATAACAATTTTAGCCTTCAATTTGTTCAAAATATCCCATTTTGTCCTTAGCTACTCAACCTCCTTTCCCACTCAATTTACCCCAAAAGACACACCATACACTTTTAAATTTGGCCCCACTTAATCTTTCTGAGTCTTGTTTCTTTTTAAATATCAAAAGGAGCACTTTATGATATAAGTTATGCTAGGATTCTACATCAATTCATGACAACATGGCCGCACACTCTAGAATTTCTTCATCATATTTTATAAGTGCAACTTCAATGGATAAACAAAACATTTTTCATCATAAGACAAAATTTAAAACAAATCTATTGATCTAAACCCTCATAGAACATGGCGCGGTTCACAAAAAATCAAATGAAGCCGATGACTTTCCAGATCACTCCACATGGCAAAAAAAATGACCAATTAGAAAGAAGAAACTCATTATTATATGGCACTTAGGCCCCACCCTTTTTCCTCTTCTTCAAATTGGACATGTGACAGCAAGGCGTGATGCCTTGAAGAGTCACTTTCTTGAAGCTTTTGATTTCAAGAATACACCTACTATCCAATCCAAAGTGATTTGACTAGACTTTACCACCTTTTTCAAACTACATGATGTGATGTCATCCTAGACATGCATGACTCAAGCGTGATCCCTTAATCAATATCTAGTGAGAAACTTTTCATCACGAGATTGCACTTATCATTCTATCAAACTCAATCTAACCATACATTATCTTCTTCAAAACTAGGTGATGTGATGTCATCTTGGACACACATCACTCAAGTGCAATCCCTTGATCAATATTCAACAAGTAACTCTTGATTGCGGGATTATGCCTACCATTGGATAAAAAATGATCTGACTAGACTTTATCTTCTTCAAAATTGGGTGATGTGATGTCATCCTAGACACGCGTAATCAAGGAATGATGCCTTAATTAGTATTCAATGAGTAACTCCAAATCATAGGATTACGCCAACCATTCAATCAAACTTGATCTGATCATACTTTATCTTCTTTTCAAACCGGTCCCACAATCTCAGGGAAGACACTTGTCAATCAGGCTTGATCCTGTGATAGTTAAAAAGGTATGCATCTTTGGTTAGAGGCATCACACCCATCATTGGATCAAATATGATCTGACTGACATATATATCTTTCTTTAGCTCCAGCAAGGTCCCACCATCTGCTATGTGTCATTCAGTTGTGATCCTGCAAGGCTAAATACTTCACATCTTTTGATCACAGGATCACACCCACTATTAGATTAAAATAGATCTATCTTGCTTTAAAAAATGATGGAGCTTTAGACTTCAAAAAAATTTAATTCACTGGCCTCTCTAGGATTTATGACTTAAAATACTTGGCCCCTTTCATGATGACTTAAGACACATGACTTAAAACTTGACTAAGTGACTTAAAAAAGGTAATGAAGAAATAGATTGTATGTAGGGTTTTGGACTTATGAAAAAATATTTTGAAACCCTTAGCAAGATAGTAAGTTCCCTATTTCCTCAACCTAAGGAAAGAAATGACAATTTTCTTCAAAAATTTTAGTATGACAGGAAAATTGACCACTAGAAAGGATGATCCAAAATGAGGAAGAATTACCCCTGACTATCCTTAATAAGAAAGTACAAGATTTGAGATGTGAACTCATGCAATTTAGAAGGGAGAAGGACCAATATATGAACAAATACTCTCTTGATTATATATGCCCCTTTCCTTTTAATCATAATCTGTATATGCCATCATTTCCCTCTAAAGTGGAAATTCCCAAGTATGACAAAAATGATGGAAATAGAGATCCTCAAGACCGCTTACGAGAATTTTATGCTCTTAGCATAGAATTTATGTATGTACCAACATACCTTATGATAGTATTTCCTCATAGTCTTGGAGGTCATGCCATGAGTTTGTTTACTTCACTTAAACTAGGAATTACTTAACCTTTGATGAACTTGTTCAATGATTCATACAACAATACACCTACAACATTCAACACATAGTCACACTGCTCGATCTTTACAAGACTAAGTAATGCACTAGAGAGCCTTTTATTGCCTTCCTTTAGAGATGGAGGAGGATATTTTCTAGATACCCATGATATATTCCCGAGACTAAAAAGATTGACATATTCCTTAACACCTTGGTACCTGAGATAAATTATGTACTCCAAATACAAACCCACCCTACTTTTGACAAGTTGGTGGAGGCTTCCATCCATATGGAAGATGTTCTTGTAAATAAAGGAGATATTACCCTACAAAAGGATAAAAAATCCTCAAATAATAATCACAACACAGATAAGAACAAATATTAGAACAAAACCAAGGATGTGGTAAATGATGGAATTCTGGGTACTGTTAGATAACTGAGAGGGGGGGGGGGGGGGGGGGGTGAATCAGTTAAGTCTAGTTATGCTATAGTCCCAAACACTCCCTAATGTATAAAAAAAATCTTTCAAACAATATATAATCAACTCGATAAGTTATCAATTGTGCCTTTCTCTTCTTCCACCAAATAGTAGTAAATTAACTAGTGTATTTACCAATCAATCCAGTTATAGTAATGTGTAAAGTAAAATAACAGCTCAACACATGCATACACATATAAAACTTTGATTTTTAATGTGAAAACCCTGTTAGGGGAAAACCACCTGGGACTGGTAACCCAAAATAATTCACTCTTCTGAAGTGAGCTTGGTTAGGAGCCAACCCTGTTAAAGGTTATAAAACACACTATAAGGTGTGACCTAGTTAGAGGATTTATCACTAACAGTTCTTCCTTTACCAAACATTCACTATGGGGTCAACAAGAAAACAATCAACATTCATTGAATGTCATATTGAAATATAAAGATTGTTAAGTTCCACTTGATTAAGAGATCTATATGTAGCAATGGTTAAACTGTTACGGTAATGATCTGATTCAAATACAACTTATTTTTGTAGATTTTCAGATCTATGCTAAGCTCAAAATACCTCTTGTCAATAATCTCAATTCAATCTCTTTGTTTCCTCCAACTCTGTTCTACTTGGTAATTGGTTTCTCTGACACTCGGTATTGTTTGCAGAATTGCTTAGTTGTGTCTTCAACCTATTTGACCAATTTCTCATGGATTCAATCTTTATACACAAATTATCTTACAGCAGACTCAATAATGAATCTCTTGTCTCCTTTTATAGACATCATAAACCATTTTATTTCTATCCATAGATTTTGCCTCTTAATCTTCACCATTGATTTTTCCTCTTTAACCTTCCTCAACAATTGTGTCAATAACACATTTTATTCTCCTTCATCCAATCATCTTTGAATTTTGTTTGCCGTTTGATCATCATAAAAAAACATTATCTTTTACCTCATGATCATCAACAATTTTCTAGCTCATCATCTTTAGTCGGTAGTCATTAGGTCCATTTATTTCTTTTACTCAGTCAATACCACAACATGATAACTTGATAAATACTGTACTCGATATACACTACACTTTCTCAATGTAGACTTAATTCTTCATTTACAGACAACATAAACTTGTTCATTCTTTGATCTTCAATCCATAACAGAATCATGTAAGACAATCAAATCACTAACATAATGTCATAGATTCATCAATAAGTTACCCAATGAATACCATATCCATATCTTTCTCATCCATCTCATCTTCATGTAGATATCTCATTCCTTCACCATTATTTCCTTCTTAAGATGTTTGTAACCATCATGATAAGTATAGTCAAAACTAGTTGACATCAATGATAATACATTAACTGATTTAAAGTCTCACACACACCTTAGTAGCTCGGTGATCATCAATCACTGCCTTTCAATCTCTCCTTTAAGATATTCAATCACTTGTACAATCTATCAATCTCTCCCTTTGGCATTGATGGAAACACAATATGAAATATTACATAGAATACCAAACATCTATTCTACAACTCTTTATGCAAGTGTGGTAACTTGATAAGCTCTCCCTAGCTTATACATTTAATATGTTTAATCACTAAAAAACATCAATACTCTCCCTTTCTGTAATCTCTCTATTATTCTCTACCCCTTGCTTCATGCAATCATCTCTCCCTCTAGATAAATATTTCATGTAATCTCTCTCCCTTTGACAACAATGACAAAAAGAAAATAAACATCTCTACAATAGCCAAATCAATATATCTGTTATTTATTTTAGATCAAGTACCTTGTATGTACTGATATTTAGCTTCGATTTGTCTTTCATCTTTCAGTTTTCACAACTTCAGGAATCACAAAGTGTGAACATTATGCATCAACATCCTTAGATATTCTAATAAAGTATAGGTTGATGCAACCTCCTAATCACCTTAGTGATTGATAGAAAGGGGATGAACCCCTACTCTACTCAAGTATTCAAATTTGTCCTTCGGTAAGGGTTTAGTAAATATGTCAGCAAGTTGCTCTTGTGATTTCACATACTCCAATTTCATGTTCTTTTCTTGTACTTTTTCCCTCAAGTAGTGACACTTAATAGAAATATGCTTCATCTTTGCATGGATCACAAGATTCTTAGAAATATTAATTGCACTTGTATTATCACAATAGATTATCACTGGGTTAGTGATCTCCTCATTCATACCTTCCAATAGTTATTTTATCCATGCAATGTTTGAACAATTAGCAACAACAACAACATATTCTGCTTCTGTAGTGGACTGAGAGATGCATCCTTGTTTCTTACTTATCCAAGTAACTGATCTTTCTCCCAAAAATAATGTTCCACCATTAGTGCTCTTTCTTTCATCAATATTTCTAGCCTAATTCGCATCTGTATAGACTTTTAGTTCAAAATTGCCTTCTTTCTTGTACTATAAACCATATTTTTTAGTGTTTTTCAAGAATCTCAAAATTCTTTTCACAACAATATTGTGTGATTATTTAGGATTAGCAAAAAATCTTTCTACTATTCCAACTACATGTGCAATATCTGGTCTACTATGCACAACAAACATCAATTTACCAATCATTGATCTATACAAGGTCTGATTTACCTTGGTTGACTTATCATCCTTTGTCAATTTTTATCCAGTGACCATAGGTGTACCAACTAGTTTTGAGTCCTCCATACCGAATGTCTTCAATACTTCTTTGGTGTACTTTGATTGTGTGATGTATATGCCTTCATTCTATTGTAATATTTGCAAGCCAAGAAAAAAATTAATCTCACCAAATATTAACATTTCAAATTCTTTCCTCTTTTCACCAGAAAATGATTTGCATAAGTTATCATGTCCTCCAATTATGATGTCATCAACTCAACATTTTTAGTAATAAGAATCTTGTCATCAGTTTCACAATTAAAATAAAAATTGTTGTTGTTACTTGTTCTAACAAATCCAATATTGATTAGATAGGAATGCAGTCTTTCATACCATGCTCTTGGTGCTTGTTTCAATCCACATAATGCTTTGTGAAACTTACATACCATATTTCTCTGATTAGGATCAACAAAACCTTCAGGTTGTTCAATGTAGACCTCTTCTTCAAGTATCCCATTTAGAAATGCTGATTTAACATCCATCTGATAAACTTCCTTTGTAAGTAGCATAAGCAAACAATATTCTAACTCCTTCAAGTCTAGCAACTAGTGCAAAAGTCTCACCATAATCAATCCCTTCTTCTTGTGCATAAACTTTGCATACTAGTCTTGCTTTATTCCTAGTGACATCTTTATTCTCATTCAATTTTTTTCTGAATATCCATTTGGTTCCAATCACATTCTTATCTTTCAATATCAGTACCAATGTCCATGTCTGGTTTTTTTGTATTTTCTTAATCTCCTCATTCATTGTCTTGATCCATTCATCATTTTCCAAAGCATCTCTAATAGTTTTTGGCTCACATTTACAAACTAAGCATATTTTGTTTCTCAACCTACTTCGTGTCATTGTTCTTGCTTTCTTACCTCCAATTATCTAATTTTTTGGATGATGTCTTCTTATATATTTAGCTAGTATAGGTTTAGTTCTCCGTTCTTCAATGTGTTCTCCACTCAATGCATGATCACGATCTTGATTGGTAACAACTTTTTGACTCTCAGTTTGTATAGACTAATGCTCGGTAGCATTACCTTATTGCCTGGTAACACTGAGTTGTTTCTTGGGTAAAGTGTTTGGTTCCTCAATGTAAACAAATCTACCATAGTATTCTGGTTCCTTTTTACTTTCTTCATCATTCTTCTCATCAAATTCATCAACTCTCACATTTACACTTTTAATCATCTTGTTAGTAGCCATATCCAAACATTTATAAGCTTTTATTTTGGTAGCATATCTTAGAAATATTCCTTCATCACCTTTTGAATCAAATTTCCCATTTCTATCATCTTTAAGAATGTAACATCTACTTCCAACTATTCTAAAATAACTCACATTAGGTGTGTAACCATACCATAATTCATAAGGTATCTTGTTTGATTCTTTCTTCAGTTGAACTCAGTTCAATGTGTAAACAATAGTACTAAAAACTTCTCTCTAGTACATTTGTGCAACATCTTTTTCAACCATAAGTGTTCTAGCACAATCCATAATTGACCTATTTCTCCTTTTAGAAATCCCATTCTACTGGGGTGTTCTCGGTGCAGAAACCTATCTCTTAATTTCATGCTCATTACAAAAATTAGTGAACTCATCATAAATAAATTCACCACCTCTATTTGATCTCAATCATTTCAGTTATTTACCAATTTCTTTTTCCAATTTATTTTTTACCAGTTAAACATTTTGAAAGCTTCCTTTTTCTTTCAAGAACATGATAGTCATCATTCTAGAGAAGTCATCAACAAACAAGATAAAATATGTATCTCCATAATAGCTCTTAGTTCTCATAGGACCACACAAGTCAGTACGAACTAACTTCAAAATAGCATTAGTTGAAAAATGTTTGCTCTTAAAACTAGATTTTGACATTTTGTGAAAATTCACATGACATGGCCTCTTGTTCCATAATCATAAATTATCATTTTTAGCTAACAAACAAGAAGTCTCAGCATTGTCAAGATAGAATAGATTACCTTTAGATTGTTCACCAGTACCAACCAACTTTCCTTTCTCATCATATATTTTCACCTTTCTTTTCTCAAATGAAACTTGGTGACCTGTATTATTTAGTTGTGCTACACTCAACAGATTATAATTAAGTCCTTTCACCCAATATGCATTCTCACATCTGATCTTATTATTCAACAATATAGACCCTTTTCCTTTTACTAGACAAGGTGTATCATTTCCCATTTTCATAGATCCACCATTATAATGTTGAGGGTATTCAAATTTCTCTTCATCACCAGTCATATGATGTGTACAACCACTACCAATAATCCAAGTATCATTATTTCTAACTCTAGAAATAAGTTTTTTTCTGTATACCTTTCTTCTTCTTTTGAATCTTCTTTTAAAGCCACAAATACTACCTCTATGTCTTCATCAGTGTTGGTGTAGGTGTCATCATCATCATCCTCAACTAGGTAACATGCATTTTTGCCTTTATCTTTGTAGTCTCAGTTGTCTCTCTTGCTATACTGTCAGTTGCCTCTATGATCTTTTTATCTCTTCTATCATACTTCCTTTCATTAGATCTTTCATTAGTTTTCTCATCTTTCCTAACAAGACATCTAGCACAAATATGACCAATCTCTTTGCATCTAAAGCACACCAAAGGTATTTTACGTCTATACCTTCCTTTACCTTTTTGCAATCTTCTAGCCATTAATGCTTCAAGTTCATCAAGTTCATCCTCTTCACTTTCACTATTACTTTCATTTCTTATCTTATGTTTGCTGCTTGATTTACCAATTTTCAGAGATGACATAAATGAAGATTGAGCAGTAGGAACAATATTGTTTTCATAGTTGTTAAGCTCAAATGCAGTCAATCTACTGATTAGACTATCAAGTGTAATATGATTACCTGGAGCTGATCTCATTTCATGAATTGTAGAAACTCTAATAGCATAGGTAGGTAACAAGGTTATAAGAATTTTACTTACCATAATGTCTTCATCAATAATTCCATCTGATCCTCAAATAGCATTCACAACCTCCTTGACTCGGTTACTAGTAAACTGAGATATGTTCTCGCCTTGTTTCATTTTCATATCATCAAACTTTCCTCTAAGACTTTTAGCTTTAGCCCTTAACACATTCACATCTCCTCCATGAACTAGTGCAAGTTTGTCCCACATTTGTTTAGCAGTTGTACATGTCTTAATATCTTCAAATTTGGCATCTCATAAGGAAGAAGTAAGCTCTATCATCATAACATTATGTTCTTGTCTTTCTCTCTTTGATCAATAGTCAAAGGTCCAGAGGGTAAGATAAACTCATTTTCCAAGTAGTATGTAGTAGATTCACCAATCACTGATAGATACAATTTCATTCTACTTTGTAATTTTGAGAAGTAGTCTTTGTTCAGCTTTGGCACCTCTCTCTTAGACATCTTGTGGTCTTTTTCTTAAGTCCTTCAAAATTTTCCTTCAAGAATTCTATGCTATGATTCCAATTGTTAGATAACTGATAGGGGGTGAATCAGTTAAGTCTAGTTATCCTATAGTCCCAAACACTCCTTGATGTTTAAACAAATCTTTCAAATAATATAATCAACTCGATAAGTTATCAATTGTGCCTTTCTCTTCATCTACCAAATAACAGTAAACTAAATAGTGTATTTACTGATCAATCTATTTATAGTAATGTGTAAAGTAAAATAACAATTCAACACATCCAAACACATATAACACATTGATTTTTAATGTGGAAACCCTTTTAGGGGAAAAACCATCTGGGATCGGTAACCCAAAATAATTCACTCTTCTGAAGTGAGCTCAGTTAGGAGCCAACCCTGTTAAATGTTAAAAAACACACTGTAAGGTGTGACATGGTTAGAGGATTTATCACTAATAGTTCTCCCTTGACCAAACATTCACTATGGGGTCAATAAGAAAAAAGTCAACATTCATTGAGTGCCATATTGAAATATAAAGACTGTTAAGTTCCACTCGGTTAAGAGATTTATCTATAGTAATCATTAAACTCTTAAAGTAATGATCTGATTCAAATACAACTTGTTTTTGTAGATTTTTAGATGTATGCTAAGCTGAAAATACATTTGGTCAATAATCTCAATTCAGTCTCTTCATTTCCTCCAACTCTATTCTACTCGGTAATTGCTTTCTCTGATGCTTGATGTTGTCTACAATATTTCTTGGTTTTGTCTTAAACCTATTTTACCACTTTCACATGAATTCAATCTTTATACATGAATTCTCTTACAAAAGACTCAATAATGAATCTCTTGTCTCATTTTATAGACATTGTTAGTACTGCTCAAAGATTTTTGGCCTTTAATTTTTGAAAAAATCTTGAAAATCATTGTTTTCTATATGCCCTAGGTCTTCCCATTCCAAAATCCCTAAGTTTCTCACCATTTCTCTAATTCTTTGTTACCTTTTTTGGTCACTTATGTTCAATTTTCTGCATATTCTTATTAAAAGGGTTATAAGTTATCAACTATAGGTCTGTGGGTCAGAAAAAATCAAATGTTCCCATTTTCATATGTCTTTTACTTTAGAGTGTACCCTATTTTATCCCAGCCATCATATTTTTTTAGATCTCACGGTGGTCGTTATCCTGCAAACCCCAAGATGCAAGTTTTATATATTAGCGAGATCATGACAGTTCACCACCTATCTTCAGTTACCAGTTGGTCCACATAACAATGAAGCCTTTGTTGAGACCACATGATTAAGTATTTTCTAACGGTTACTATTAGGTAGGACCAGTTTCTCAATGACTTAAAGGTTTAGTTAAGGCCTGAGCAGGATCAACAACATGCATAATGCCTCAAAGGAAAAATACCCGACCAATACTCATCAAGGGATCGTGACAACCGTCCAATCAAAGGAATGAACAAGTGATAGTTTTGATGGGGCCAAAAGGTGTCGTTTAATATGAACCGTAGGATGTGTTTTGATCTAGTGATGGGCGTAATGCCTTGATCAAGACTTGCAAGATTTTTATGCATTGCAGGATCACGCATTATCGAAATGTGTCCTAGATGATGTCACATTTCAGTGGGGCCATAGTTTTTAAAGGAGATAAAGGACCGACAAGTCTAAGGAAGGATCAACAGTAGGTGTCACTAGTACATTTGAGGCCAAATTCTGATGGCCATTTGTCAAATTTGCAATGCCTATTTGTCGACATTTTGACATATGGGTCTATCGGCATTTTTGCAATGGAAGTGATCACCGTCGGTCTTTCGACATCATATTTTATCAGAATCTAGTACATGAGTACCAATTTTGTTATGGAATTTTTTACGGTAGACCTATCGGAACTCAGACAAACCATGTGGTTATCCCATCAGAATGTATTGTCAGAATAGAGACGCCTATGAATACTTGCCCGACAGGAAAACCCATTAGAGATATAGCATGCCTGTCATAATTATCTATCAAAAAGGAGTTCTCTCCAACATTATACTTATTGGAATAGAGACAGATCGGTAGTGAATGTCTGATAGGTAAACTTGTCAGTGGTATAGCATTCCCATCGCACCTATCTGTCGAAAATGATTTCTCTTTGACATTGTACCTCTCTACCACTAGCCTCTACATCAAGTGGTATCAAAGCCTAGAAGATGTCTTTTTGGGAAGAGTGGGTGAAGACAATATGATATTTTGAAGACTTAGAATCCCTTGTTGAACCCTTAAAGTTAAGTTATCCTTTAAGAGCCTTCCAAGGTGGTGATTCAAAGTTGGAGGGGTCTTGGATTGTAGTGGAGATCAGAGATTACTGATTGAATGGTAGAAGAGGTTCAAGCCATCATGAATGAAGATTTGGAAAGAAGAGAGACTTATGGGTACTTATAGTTCAAAACCCAATGCATATGTATGGGTAAGGTTTTTAATATGGTCATTTCCAGTGGTTCATTTTTCAATTTTGTTTTAGTTGAGATGGTTGAAAAGTTGAGTCTACAACAAATAGTGCATAGAAGACCTTACATGGTATAGGGATAACATGGTGGAAACCAAGTTGAGGTTAGACAACAAGCATATATTCATTTCAATATTGGAACTTATGATGATATTGTCTTGTGTGATGTTAATCCATTAATAGGATGCCATTTGATCCTTGGGATGGCATTGCAAGCACTAAAACATACATTATATGATGGAGAATTGAATAGATACACCTTCATGCGTGGTGGAAGACAAATGATATTGTGGTCCTTGAAGGAAGATGCAGCATCATGGAGGATGCCAACAAGTTTCTTGTTTGAAAGAATTGGGTTCCTATGAAAAAGGGAACAAGAAAAGGACAATGTGGATAGCAAGGTAGAAGAACATATTGTGGACTATCCAACCTATGAAGGGGCACAAAGAGATGTGGATTCAACCAAGATCCTAGAGGGGGTAGTGGTTGAGGTTACTGGTCTAATTAAAGGAAAAATAAAGATGCAAGTGCAGATGCACATGAAGAAGTCAACACTTGAAGCTGATAAGATAGAGAAGATGGTGATGTGTGGGCCACAAAAGGAAGAGGCTCAAGAAGATGAGAAGACAAGGATAGAGGAGAAGATCTTAGAGGTTTCTGAGGCAATCGGTGAATTCATGGATGAAGATATCCAAGTGGGGACAGTCAAGTGTCCCTTACATGTTGTTGTTGAAAACATAGAGGATAGGGCTATGAAACAAGCCATAGATGACATGTTTGAATGCCAACAAGGATGGCATTGGGGGAATAAGTTGAAGGAGGTCTCATGGATGACAAGGACCTTGGAGATTGAAGATTTCACACTCTTGAAGATAGATTTGGAGGAAGTAGCCACAAGTTGGCATAAACAAATGAGGAAGAGGTTGGTATGGCCTACCCAGAGGCTTGTTGAAGAGAACAAACTACTGAATAGGGGACCCACTAAGAGGGTACAAAAAGTTTATGGTGAGAAGGCTATCCATGGTAGCAAGAAGACAAGTGTTCATGGGGAAGAGAGATTTGTGGGATGAGTTAGAAGCCATAGTTGAAGAATGGAAAGAAAAGGGTGGAGTGATGAGAGAATGCCTAGAACAGGTGCATGAAGAGGAAAGAGCACATGGTCATGGAGAGACCTTGGAATCAGATTTGTCTACAAGAATAAAGATCTCACAAGGAGTGTGTGAGAAGGAGGATGAAGTAGTGAATCCAATGAAGGAAGGAATAGTATACCAAACATGTGTATTGGTGCATAAGAAGGACTTGGTCATTTTTGTTTCTAACATTTTTGTGACAGGTTTGAAGGAGTTCTATATTGTTCATCATGCAAGTGATGATGTTGTAGATATCTATGATAGGAAGAATGCAAGAGTGTGTGCTTGGCACATGATGTTTGTTTTTAGGTACATGAGGTAAATTTGTATGGAAGATCCTCAATAGGAGGTGGACAGAGACTAGAGGAAGAGAAAGAAACTCCAAATCCAAGAGACTTGGATTGCTTTGATCCTTGGGAGTATGGTGCAGGGCACCCTATGAAAGACATGCAAAGGGGTCAATTTAATGACTCGTGAATAATGATGAATGATTCAAAGATCAAACTATGAATGTAATATGGTTTGAAGACAATTTTATCTTCGATGTAATTGGTCATATTTGTTGGCAAGTTGTCTATATAGAGGTATATGACTAGATATAGTGTTGTCATAATGGAAACAAAGTCATATAGTAGTTTCAAGTTAGCGCACCTGGTGAGAAGATCAGAAATCAACTAAGTGTTGAAGACTGGATAGTGTACAGAGTTCCTATAGCTCAAAGCATCACCGCACGTGTGTATGGATGAATTATGGTATGCACCCTAGAAGTTAACTTTTTTATACTATACTTATGCTTAGTCTATGAGCGCATACGTAGATATACAAGAATGTGAAAGTTACAGTCAGTTGAAATTGCACAGCCAGTGTGTGCCAGCAGAGAACAGAGCATAGAGCCGACAGTTAGTATTTTGGTTTGTGATGATAATATAATGTTGTAAAGGCCATGCACCCATTGTATTTATGTTTCCAACATGTGTATATGTATAATTGTAAGCATGCTTAAGACAATTCAATTGGAAGCATTGTTTGTAATAGGTCTAAGGGCCAACCTAGTTGTTTAATTTGTATGAGGGTATAAATATAAGATGCGCCCATTGTATTTGGTATGGAAGTTGTAAGAGAGATGTGTTATGCAGAGAAAAAGTGTGTGAAGACACTATGAGATGTATTGAGGCTTTGTAAGAGGTCAAAGCATCAACACATCATAGGAACTAATCAGACAAGCAGTGTCATAGTGATAGTTCACCTGCATATATAGTGTGTATTTGAAATCAAAAGGTTGTAGCCTTCACCATTTGAGTAGTGAGCTCTAGGATAGTGAGTCCACTCCCCTAATAGGGATCATTGTAAAAGACTCCTAATAGGGTCTGACCCTTAACAAGGTCTAATATACTTAAATCATTGTAAAGCTACTCCTAACAGGGTAAAGGATCTTCTAACAAGGATCACAAAACACTAGTTCAAAATATTAGTGGGTGTCAATTCCCACAGGGGTTTTTACCTATTTGGGTTTCCCCATGAATAGGTGTAATTTGGAATCACCCCTATTCATATGTAAAGGTAGATAGATGTGTATGGGGGAAATATGAGATCTATTCCCAAATCCAAATTCCCAAAGGAGGGATCCAATTTGATCAACCAAGAGGTTAATACACAATCGAATCAATCTATGAAGAATATGAAAGAGAGAGAAAAACCCAATATTTCCCTATAAAGGAGCTATACTTGAAATATGAAATAATTGAAATCAAAATACTAACCTCAAATTAGGGCAAATCTGGAAAATGCCAATTTCTGATGTCTGTGTGTACTTTCAGGGAATTCTGCAACTGTTTTGGACTAGAAATGCTGAGATGAAGAAAACTCAGAAATCTTTCTCCAAGATGAGCTAAGGTCGACTTTGACCCTCATAAAAGGTTAAAGGATAGATTCTTTATTTGAAGGTTGATTCTAACTTTGTTTGTAGATCTCAGAAGTTTGCCAAAAAAGGTATCCAAATCCACTCTCAGATCTGAAATCCTGCACCTGTACTTGTAAAAAAATGGGGATTTTTGTTGTATGGGGGGTTTGCCTTGGTCAAACCCCAATTTAGGAATTAACCTTGAAATTGAATTGAAATGTAGGGTGCATAAACAAAGTAATTGAAACAAATCACCTCGCTTATGTTGAAGTCCTTGTAGAGGATTCGAATCCTCAAATCCACAAGTAGGAGTGCTTCAATGGGTGTAGAATGAATGTAGGATGTCTCCAATCAATGGAATTTGATCTTCAACACCAATCTTGAATTGATCTTTTCATATGAGAAGGCTTGAATGAATGTGGAAGGATGGATCTTTAAGGGGGCTCCAAAGAGATTGAATCCTTCAATGGCTAACAATGGATCTCCTTGATGGATGAATGCTTGAACACTTGGATGCTTGAGGACTTGCTTGCACTTGAGAGCTTGAGAGCTTGCAATTTCTTGTGATAAGATGTTCTCACAAAACTTGATGATCAAAATGAGAGAGGAAGGCCTCCTTTTATAGTGAACTAGGGCACAATCCTCTAGAGGGGCCATCTTGAAGAATTAAATCCTAATTAGGTCCTATCCTTTAGAAAATATACCTATATTAAATGTAATTTAAGGATTTACCATTCCAAAACCTGAAATGGTCGACCCAGAGGTGGGAAAACAAACATCCCTGAAGCCCAATACCTGAAAATCAAGGATTTTGGAATTTTGAAAGAGGGGGGAAAAATAAAGCTTGGGATTGACCTAGTCAAGTTTGAGCTCGATCCTGACCTAGTTAGGATCAACCTCGATTCTGACCCTGGGCCTAGATCCAGTCAGAATTAGGACAGGAGGTCCCGAGGATGCCCGAAGACTTAGAAATGATACCAAAAAGGGATAGAATGCCAGGGACAGGCATAAAATCCTATGATAACTATGATGAAGGCTAGGAGGACCTATTTATAAGTCCTACCTAGAAAATAGAGCCATGAAAGAGGGAAATTTGGGAGAATCCTTGAGATCCTAACCCTAATTTCACCTAGAATGAAGAAATCAAGTGCAAAAAAGAAGTGGAAAGCGGGGAGAAAGCCAAATACATGCAAAGACCCAATCAAGGTGCTTAACATGATCCCAGACCACTCACTAGGAGGGCTAAATTCTCTTATCATGTAAGTGCTTCCATTTTAAGATGATACACCCCGTAATCATATTGGTGTCATGTGTTGATTTCATGTTTCATGCTTATGTGAATGTTTAATTCAGTACTTAAGCATTTAAAGTTCAATATAAAGATTAAAGTGAAAAGTTAAAGTTAAGAGAACACTGATTCACCCCCCCCCCCTTCTCAATGTTCCCATTCCTAACAATTGGTATCAGAGCTTTGGTCCTCAACAAAGAAGTTTAACCACTTGAGGAGATCATGCACAAAGGAGAAATGAAACATCTGAAGAAAAATCTTGAAGCTGCTCTTGAAGACCTGGACAAATCTAAAAGAGAAATTGAAGAACTAAAAGAGAAAGTTAGTGATGCTCAATTAGTTATCAAAAAGCTAAGAATGGATCTAAAAGAATGCTCTAACAATGATCTAGGAGCAAAGGTTAAGAAGCTAAATGAAGACAATGCATCTATGAAAGAACTACTTGAAGAATTTGATGATAAGCTGATCAACAATCAAGAAGTCTACAATGAACAAGTCAAGGAGAACCTTCAACTCAATTAGGAATTGAGGGAAGCCAATTTAGAAATCTTGAAGCTAAGGAATTGCAAAGAAAGATTGGAGTCTTAATTGAAAGAAGCAAAGAATCACATTGACAAATTGCACACCAGTTCTGATTTGATAGAATCTTAGTTGTATGCAAGAAGAGTGAAAGGAGACACTAGCTATATTGGATACAATGAAGAAAAAAATCAGATTGATAATATGCGAGAAAGAAAGGAGACACAAAAGGACTCTACTGATACTAAAAAGACTGAAGATCAATCCAAAGACAATAATGGACCTCCTAAAAATGAGCACAAGCCTAAAGAATGCACTTGTTTTGCATGTAACAAGTATGGACACATTGCAAGAAACTATATAAAGGTAAGACCTTTTAATGGTTACTATTATTCATGCAATAAATTTGGTTATAGAGCTATAAATTGCAAGACTAGTAAGAAGAACATGATTCAACATAATTAGAGGAATCAGAATTAGAGAAACGAAAGAAGTTCTCAGAATGTTACATGTCATCTATGTAACTATAATGGTCACTCAACTAAAAAATGTAAAATGGTGACTCATGTCAATGCACCGAGGAATATTAGACATCCAGTAATTTGTCACTCTTGTAACAAGGCTGGACATATCTCAAGGTTCTGTAGAGAAAGGATGCAAGGTCGGGAAAGCCCTGTTAGCAAGTAAAGTCCACCAAGATAACTAAGAGGGGGGGTGAATTAGTTATCAGATAATTATAACTTTTATCATCTTCAACAACATTAAACCATATAAGCAATATAATTACCAACCATAGAAAGATATTCATACACAATAACACAATGACACAAGATATGTTGACTAGGGAACCTCTTGATCAAAGGGTAAACCCCGGTGGGAATGATGCCCATAAAAGATGCAATAATATTAATATTCCTTGTGAGAGGATGGACTCTATTAGGAGTCTTATGAAATACATTCAATACATATGAATCCCTGTTAGGAGATTTTGAATCCTTGTTAAAATATTCTAACCCTGTTAAGAGTTATGGAAGATAGAAGGACCCATTGCGCAAACAACTTCAAGGTAAGATCACTGAACACAATGTCTAAATAATATTTGCATTAATCAATAGAATAATATGTTACCTCTTCTCTGACTATGCCAAACTACACTCACTGTTACATCAGATCTCAATATCAGAACTCTGTACTTCACTTGTCTTCCTTCAGAAATTCGCTTTCATACTTAGCTCTTTTCTTCACTTCATGCATACATCATTACAACTGCTGCTACCATATCATAATTACACACTTTCACATTACAACTTCATATTACTAAATACATCAAGGAAATACATTCCTTCCTTTATACCACACTCAAATAATTACAAATGAGTTGGCATACAATTACAAAATAAAAGTGTCCACACGCTACACCAAAATTACACAAAACTGTCACCTTCCAAATACAATAAATATTCACTCATGTGACCTTGAAGTCTACACTATCATCCACATGACTATCAATGTGTCTTCAACCTCCCTTTAACTACACAAAACTAGATTCCATCCTGATTAGGAGATATCATCCGATTTCCACAAACCGCTACTCAGGGACACTACCTCCACCAAAATGGTCATAACTTCCATGAATCAATGAATTACTATCTATGCTCTTAACCATAGATGTATGACATATCAAAGAGTATAAAATCAACATCACATAGCCCCAACTATAATAACCCATGTGTGCTAATCCAAACTCTATCTGCTTCTCTGCAAGTCTTCAATAAATCATCGTGTTGACATCAATGACAATCATAGTCATGAATGCAACAACAAATGCTACATAATGTCTATCAAACACTTTAGCATTCATTCCTAACAAGCCCTAAAAAGATCAAAGAACCAATATTGGATCCTGAAGCAGAAGTCAAGTTTGTAAAATCCTAAGAGGATGCGAGCTTGATTTGGTTAGAGAAGAAGAAGGACAAGACTGATGAGAATATATTGGATGCATCCCTAGTGGACACACCCTCTACATTTGCATGAATGGCCCTCAGGGTCATAGGGGGAGCTAATTTAGCTCTAGACCCCTACATGGATGATATACTCATCCTCAGAGTATGCACCTTTGGACTTAAGCTTTTGGAGTGTATAGGAACCTTCGTGCAAGAGCGCACATGCTAATTGTTAGCAGAACTCGAGTTTGAAATTTTGAAGTGATAGCCTGGTTTACGCGACTTGCATTAATGGGAAAATTCTCACTTTAAGTACATAGATAGTTGTTTCATTACTCATTACATTTGAATTTAGAGTGATTAAAGAGTAGATTGAGCCTTGGAAGTTGTTGTGAAGACTTGGAGATTGATTTATCAATGTTTGCAGTGCATTTGGTCGGTTTCAGAAACCCTAGCTCGTTGCACTGATTTAGAACTCATCGGATTATCTCAGAGATCATTTGGAAAGTGATTATCAAGTATGTCATGGCCATTCCCATTGTTTATGATGTCGCTGAGAAGAAAAGATATGTTTTCAAGAGGCACCCATTTAAATCAACCCTAGATGATTTAGAGGGAGATTTCTCCCACACACCTATGGGCATCATGCATGTGGAAGACATTAGGGCTTACATCTACTGTAAGAAGGAACCAGTTGGGTTAGATAGGCTAAGGGCGCACATGGATACCATGCTAAAACTTGACAAAATATTCATGGATGAATATGTCAAATGGAATGATCACCCTATTGTTGAGTATGCTATGGCATATGAATTCTATGAGACAGAATGGATTAAGATCTTATTAAGAAGAATTCATGATGATCTATTTTGGATTGGTGATGTGCCAGTAAGAATCATAGGTGACTTGATACATGAGATGATAGGCCTATCTAGAATAGGTGTCATCCTTCCTGTGGGCAAGGATGTCAGGAAAATGGTTGAGAAAGCATGTAAGTCAAGGAGCAATAGGCACCAAATGGAAATCAAGCCTATTGAGCAAGAAGACATCAAATTGATGTCAATGATAGTAGGTTAGAAATTTCATCACACCGGTAGGGTGAGCAGTGTGTCTGTAGGCACTATTCTAGCAGCCATCAGACTTGTGAAGGAAGATGGATAGTTCAACTTGTGTGAGATCTTGTGTGCACAATTGATAGATAACATCAAGGCTATCAAAAATGACAAGACAAAGATATTCAGGTTTGGGTCCCTAATCATCTATATGTACCTTCATATAGTTGGGAAGATATCAGATTCATATTTGGACAAGACTATTCTAACCATGCCACAGATATCCAACAAAGCATCCATTGAAATTACTTTAAGAGATTATATCACATTGGAATTGAAGACCTTTAGCGCTAAGATGAAAATGAGGTACATGATTCTAGAGAGTATTATGGAAAAATATAAAGATTCAATTTGTTTTTTGGTAGAGATAGATACAACTTGTATGGAAGCTATTGAGCCAAGAACTAAGTGGAATCATCCACTTGGTTATGAGGTAGAGGAACAAGTTATTGAAGCATATGTGCAGGTATTGCTATCAGCCCCCAAAGATCCTAATGAACCTAGATGGGGAACATATGAAGAAAAGACCAGAGAAGTTGATGCAAAACTTAACAACACAACAACTAAAAGAAAGGTTGCTAAGGTCACATTTGAGATCTTGAGAATTCATGGTGTGTCTCAAGAAGACCTTGATAAAGCAAGGGATGAAAAGATTGCCTTAGAATTGAAAAACGCAGTAGCAGAGGAAGAATAAGAAGATCCTAAGTTGAAGAAAATGAAAACTGAAAAAGATGACAATCAGAAGGGTAAATAAGATAATACTCCTTCTGCGCCCAAAGATACTATTGACCTTACCACTCCTCCAGAGTATAAGCCAATAGTCAAGAGGAAGAAAGAAGCTAGCACTAGTCATCCATCCTCATGAGAAACAAGGAGCAAGAAAAACATTCAAGCACCTCCCAAGGTAGGATTCAGACCAAGCCTTAAAGTTTTGAATACAAGAATTGTTGATGAGGGTAGAATTGATCAAGTAGGGAAGCATTATGAATCATACAATGAGATTGACAAACCAGAAATACATAGTATGATTTTCAAGCATATGATCAAGTTCAAGAAGACAGTTCTTGAATTGAAGACCACTATTCTAGATAAAGTATGGAATATTTTAGAATTCCAAAAGAGATAAGAAAATGAAGAGGATTTAAGGATTAGAGGAAAGATATTAGAAGGTATTCTGCTAGTATGTTCTAATGAAGAAATGGCACTAATATTAAATTTAGTGAAGCCACACTTAAGGACAAAGATGAGGACTCTACACATTATGAACAAAGACTATGAGCTAATAACAAAGGAAATAGAGAAGGACTTTGAGAAAGTGTTCTTAGAACAATACATGAAACCTCTTTCTGTGCCCATCACTCATGCACCTAGTAAGCAAGACAAAGCAGCAGAGACCTCCAATGTACCAGTGACAGGTCCATAGGACTTAGCGCCCATAGATGGAACTCAATTAGAGGTAGATAAATCTATGCCCATGTCAGAATCACCCAAGGACAACACCATTATCATAGATAATGTGGAAATAGCCATGGCGGCCAATGATATAGAGTTGGATAAGTTTGAGGAAGCTCTTGTGAGAACAAAAGAAGCTAAAATCTTATGTAGCAACTCACCTCCCACTCATCAAGAAGAAATACACATTGAAGACATATCTGATGAGAAAGAAGAAGAAAATAAAGAAGAAGAAGAGGAAGAAAAGAAAGAAGAACATAAGGATGAAACATCAGATAAATTGGTGAAGGTGAAACAAGAAGTGATGGATAGCACTCCCATCACTCCCTCTTTAGCATTGTTGTCAAGTTTGACACCTGACACAAGCAATTTGGACTCGTGGAAAGAAGAAGACCTGATTAATTTCAACGTCCTAGCTATGGAGAAGGCAAAGGAGAAGCAAGTCATGAAAAATCCTCTCCTTGTGGAATCAGTGAACATTTTGAACAATTTTTTTCCTGTGGATAAGAAAGTGCTAAAAGTACACTTGGTTGACGATGTGAGTATAGTCATCTCATAGTTCAAAAGCAATTTTTCTAGCCTAGAAGAATCTGTGTCCATAGTGGTAGAAGAGAAGTACTTAAAGAAGAGACTGAATGATTTAATGAGAAACTTTTCTCTAGATCTAAATTCACTTAAGACAGGACAAGCATCCTTAAAATAATTTGCAAAGGAAGGAAGGAAAATCATTGTAGAATGCATGGAACAAGATAAGCTTACTAATACTCATTTCAAAATAAAAGAGGCAGAAGCTACGATTGAGAAAGTGAAGAGTTCAGTAAATGACAAATCCATTGATGTGAACTGTTAGGAATGAATGATAAATGTTTGGCAGCCATTCTGTAGCAGTTGTTGTTGCATTCATGACTATGATTGTCATTGATGTCAACACAGTGATTTACCGAAGACTTGCAGAGAAGCAGACAGAGTTTGGATTAGTGCATGTGGGTTATTGTAGTTGGAGCTATGCAATGTTGAGGATATACTCTTTGATAAGCTATATGTCTATGGTTAAGAGTGTAGATGGTAATTCATTTATTCATGGAAGTTATGAGCATTTTGGTGGAAGCAGTATTTAGGCAGTGTTCCTGAGTAGCGGTTTGTGGAAATCGGATGATATCTCCTAATCGGGATGGAATATGGTTTTTCACAGTTAAAGGGAAGTTGAAGAAACATTGATAGTGATGTGGATGACAACGCAAACTTTTAGGTTGCACGAGTGAAGATTTATTGTATTTGGAAGCTGACAGTTTTGTGTAATTTTGATGTAGCGTGTGGAAAATTTTATGTTGTAATTGTATGCCAACTCATTTGTAATTGTTTGAGTGTGGTATAAAGGAAGGAATGCATTTCCTTGTTGTAAAATGGTTGTGTAGTGGAAGTCTGTGATGTTGTATGGATGAAGTGAAGAAAAGAGCTAAGTATGAAAGCAAATTTGTGAAGGAAGACATGCGAGATATAGAGATCTAAAATTGAGATCTGGTGTAACAGTGAGTGCGGTTTGGTACAGTCAGAGAAGAGGTAACATATTATTCTATTGAGTAATACACAGATTATTTAGATAGTGTGTTCAGTGATCTTACCCTAAAGTTGTTTGGGCAGTGGGTCCTTCTGTCTTCCATAACTCTTAATAGGGTTAGAATCTTTTAATAGGGATTCAAAATCTCCTAACAGGGATTCATATGTACTGAATGTATTTCATAAGACTCCTAACAGAGTCCATCCTTTCACAAGGAATATTTATATTAGTGCATATTTTGTGGGCATCATTCCCACTAGGGTTTACTCTTTGATCAAGAGGTTCCCTAATCAACATATCTTGCATCATTGTGTTATTGTGTATGAATATCTTTCTATGGTTGGTAATTATATTGCTTATATGGTTTAATGCTGTTGAAGATGATAAAAGTTATAATTGTCTGATAACTAATTCACCCCCCCCTCTCAGTTATCTTGGTGGAATTTACTTTCTAACAATTGGTATCAGAGCGACAGGTCCTTGAAAAAGAAGTTTAACAACTTAAGGAGATCCATGGAAAATTTCAGGAAAGAAAGCCCTAAGTTTGATGGAGTAAATTTTGACAGCTGGAAAGAAAAGATGAAGAAAAACCTACTATGTTTAGGACCAGGTTATTGGTTGATTACAAAGAATGATAAGACTATCATTGAAGAGGACAATCTTGAAACATGTACTGCTGATGAGAGAGATCTATTCATGTGTAACATACTTGCAAGAGAAGCACTTTTGACAGCCCTTCCGGAGAATGAGTAAAATCAAGAAAAATATTTGAAAAAATCTCATGAAATTTGGAATGCTTTACACTTTACTTTTGAAGGTGATGAACATGAAAAAAGAGTTAGATTACATAATTGGATATGTGCATTTGAAGATATAAGAATGTTGGAAGATGAATCTATTAGAAGCTATATTGGTAGAATGTTAGAAATTGTTACAGGTATAAAATCTTGTGGAGGAACAAAGATAGAGAAAATTCTGAGGATATTGACTCCTATATTTAAGCAGACGACATAGATGATTAAACAAGTTATACCTTGTACTAAAAACTTTACAAGAGAGACTCTTCTTGGAAGATTGGAAGCAGTAGAAATGAACCTAAGATTATCAGGAGACTTAGCTAGAATGGAGACAACATTCAGTGCTCTTAGTGTTCACCCTACTTTGTCAAGAAGCATCAATGTGAGTGGAGATTATGCTGGCAGCAGTAGATCTAGAAATGAAGAAGACAAGAAGATTGAATAAGGTATTGCCTTACTTGTGAAAAGAGAACCAGACGGTAAGAAAATATTTAAATGTTGGACTTGTTAAGAATATGGTCATTTTGCATCTAAATGTCCTAAGAGAGTTAAAAAGTATAGAAACAATTTCAAACCTAGAAGATCTAAGGAATTTTATTATGCTAATGATGAAGATATTGAAGCTAGTATAGAAATAACTTTAAGTGAAAGTGATACTGAGAATAATGATGACATAGGATTTGTAGCAATTAAAGAAGAGAATCCTGAAACTGATGTTAAGGAAGAAAAATCCTTAGTTTCTCAAGTTGAAAAGAAAGCTAATTGGATTATAGACAGTGGTTGTTCACATCATATGACTGGAGACATGAAAAAGCTCATAAAGTTTAATGAATATGATGGAGGAGTTGTTAGAGTTGGAAACAATGCACCTTGTTTGATTAAAGGTATAGGATCTATTACTCTTGATGGAAAGACTAATACTGATGATGTTTATTTTGTGGATGGATTGAAACATAATATTTTGAGTGTTGGATAGTTAGTTGATAAGGGATATCAAGTTTGGTTTACTGAGAAAACTTGTCTGATAAAGGATAAAGATGGAAATCTGCTTGGAACTAGATCTAGAACCAGAGGTAATGTATTTCAGTTGAATCCTACTGAGATGACATGTTTGATTACTAAGATTGATGATAGTTGGTTATGGCGTAGAAGGTTTTGTCATATAAACTTTGATAACATTGTTAAAGTAAGTACTACACTTGCAGTAAGAGATTTTCCTAAAATTATGAAGCCTACTAACATGATTTGCAAAGAATGTGTAATGGCTATATAGAAGAGAAGTTATTTTCCCAGTAAGAAGTTTACATCTACAGAAAAGCTGGAGATTGTTCATATAGATTTGAGCGGTCCTAACAGGACTAGAGGATTCTATGGAGAAAGGTATTTTATGATTCTTGTTGATGATTTTACAAGAATGATGTGGATTGCATTTCTTAAAGAAAAATCTGAAGCATTTGATAAGTTTAAGATTGTTAAGAATAAAGTTGAGAATGAATCTAGAATGAAGATTAAATGTTTGAGATCTGATAGAGGTGGAGAATTTTATTCTAGAAAATTTAACACCTTTTGTGAAGAAAATGGCATTAAGAGATAGTATTCAGCCCCTGGAACACCTAAACAAAATGGCACTGCAGAAAGAAGAAATAGATCAGTGACTGAAGTAGCAAGAGCTATGTTATTTGAGAATGATTTGGCGAAGATATTCTGGAGAGAAGTAGTGAACATAGAAGTGTATACAATGAATAGAGTACAAATTAGAGAAAACACAGACAAGAAACTTTATGAATTATGGTTTGGACATGCACCCTCAGTTAAGTAATTTAGAATTTTTGGAAGCAAATGTTATATAAAGAGAGATGATGATATAGGAAAGTTTGATCCTAGAAGTGATGAAGGTATATTTCTTGGATATTCTTTGAAAAGAAAAGCCTATAGATGTTACAATAAAAGAACTAAGACTATTGTTGAAAGTGCAAATGTTAAAGTTGATGAAAAGTTCAAAATTTAGGAAAGAATGCTTGACTATGAATCAGATGAAGAAGCTCATCCTAAACCTAACACTGGATCTACTGAATTATTTTATGAAACTGATAGAGATTTTTTGAATGAAAGCCATAGTGAAGTCATTGAAGAACCTACATCTGAAGTGAGATCTGAGACAGTAACACCTAGCAAGAGTTTGTTAAGAAATCATCCTATTGGACAAATTATTGAAAGCATCAAAAAAGGAGTTCTAACTCGAAATAAGGTACAAGAATAGTTATGTTTGATTTCTCAAATTGAACTTAAGACTACTAATGAAGCTTGTGAAGATGAAAGTTGGACTAATGCTATGAAAGAAGAACTAGATTAGATTGAAAAGAACAAGACATGGGAATTGGTCCCTAGACTTAAAGACAAGAATGTTATTGGAACTAAATGGGTATTCAGAAACAAGATGAATGAACAAGGAGAAGTAGTAAGAAACAAAGAAAGATTGGTATGTAAGGGATACTCACAACAAGAGGGAATTGACAATGAAGAAACTTTTGCACCTGTTGCAAGAATTGAAGCAGTAAGAATGTTTTTGGCTTATGCAGCTTACAAGAAATTCAAATTACATCAGATGGATGTGAAGTCAGCATTTCTGAATGGAGAATTAATATGAAGAAGTCTACATTGAGAAGCCTGAAGGTTTTCCTTTGACTCAAGAAGGAGACATGGTATGTAAATTGAAGAAAGATTTATATGGACTTAAACAAGCACCTAGAACTTGGTATGGAAGACTGGATAAGTATTTGTTAAAATTGGGATTTAAAAAAGGAACAACTAATAGCAATCTGTACACAAAAGAAATTGAAAATGGTTTGTTGGTTATAGTTATTTTTGTTGATGACATTATCTTTGGAGGAGAAGATGAAGCTAGTGACAAATCTTCTGATGAAATGAAAACTGAATTTGAAATGAGTATGATTAGTGAAATGAAATGTTTTTTGGGATTACAGATAACACAAAACAATGATGGTATCTTTTTAAGTCAGACAAAGTACCTGAATGACTTGTTGAAAAGATTTGGAATGGAGAATTGTAAACCAGTTGGAACACCCATGGTGACTGGACATAAGCTATCTAACACAAATGAGACTCCTGCAGTGGAACAAAAGAAATACAGATCTATGATTGGAGGATTGCAATATTTGACTCATACAAGACCTAATATAGCACATTTAGTTGGAATTGTAGCAAAATTTCAAGTTGAACCTAGAGAATCACATTATGCAACAGTAAAGAGGATACTAAGATATTTAAGAGGCACAATGGACTATGGATTATGGTATGAAAAATATGATGATTTTACCCTACGTGCATATACAGATGCTGATTGGGGAGGCAATGTTGATGATAAGAAAAGCACAAGTGGTGGAGCATTTTTCCTTGGAGGAAGATTGGTTTCTTGGCTAAGCAAGAAGCATAATTGTATCTCACAAAGCACAACAAAAGTAGAATATGTAGCAGCAACAAACAATTGTAACCAGATAATTTAGATGAAGCAAATGCTGAAGCATATTGGAATAAAGTTTGTTGAACCTGTTGTCATACATTGTGACAACACCAGCAGAGTTAGTATGTCTAAGAATCCTGTATTACATTCTAAGACAAAGCATATAGAGATTAAGTATCATGTTGTAAGAGAGAAAGAAGTCAAACTTGAGTACATAAGTACAAAGGAGAAGATAGCAGATATATTCACAAAGCCTTTGCCTAAGGATACATTTGAGTATTTGAGAGGTATGCTTGGGGTTATGCCCCAGCCTAATTTTGAAAAGTGATGCAGTTGGTTGCATCTGTCCATGGTATATGAGCCTTATCTTTCTTCTGGACTAGATGTTGGTACTTCCTCTATGGGGGAGTATGTGTATCTGAGCTGAGTCATGAGGACTCTAGTGAATGTATTTTTTGAATAGTATCTTTTGACATTGGAGTTGTTGTTGACATAATGATGAAATTTTTGTCATTGATGTTAATGGGGGAGAAGTATACATGAAAAACCATATGAAACATATGTTGGAGAGAACTGAATAGGAAAATGAAGCAAGATTTGATTGATGAAGAGGATTTGGAGCAGTAGTGTTGCAGTATTGGATTTTTGGAACATTGGATGTTTTTCATCTATGTTGTCATCAATGCCAATGAGGGAGATTGTTAGGAATGAATGCTAAATTTTTGGCAGCCATTCTGTAGTAGTTTTTGTTGCATTCATGACTATGATTGTCATTGATGTCAACACAGTGATTTATCGAAGACTTGCAGAGAAGCAGACATAGTTGGGATTAGCACACGTGGGTTATTGTAGTTGATGCTATGAAATGTTGAGGATATACTCTTTGATATGTTATATGTCTATGGTTAAGTGCGTAGATAGTAATTCATTTATTCATGGAAGTTATGAGCATTTTGGTTTAAGCAGTATTTAGGCAGTGTTCCTGAGTAGCGGTTTGTGGAAATCAGATGATATCTCCTAATCGGGATGGAATCTAGTTTTTCATAGTTAAAGGGAAGTTGAAGACACATTGATAGTGATGTGGATGACAATAAAAACTTTGAGGTTGCATGAGTGAAGATTTATTTTATTTGGAAGCCGATAGTTTTTTGTAATTTTGATGTAGCGTGTGGAAACTTTTATTTTGTAATTGTATGCCGACACATTTGTAATTATTTGAGTGTGGTATAAAGGAAGGAATTTATTTCCTTGTTGTAAAATGGTTGTGTAGTGGAAGTGTGTGATGTTGTATGCATGAAGTGAAGAAAAGAGCTAAGTATGAAAGCAAATTTGTGAAGGAAGACATGCGAGGTATAGAGCTCTGAAATTGAGATCTGGTGTAACAGTGAGTGCGGTTTGGCACAGTCAGTGAAGAGGTAACATATTATTCTATTGAGTAATACAAAGATTATTTGCATAGTGTGTTTAGTGATCTTACCCTAAAGCTGTTTGGGCAGTGGGTCCTTTTGTCTTCCATAACTCTTAACAGGGTTAGAATCTTTTAACAGGGATTCAAAATCTCCTAACAAGGATTCATATGTACTAAATGTATTTCATAAGACTCCTAATAGAGTCCATCCTTTCACAAGGAATATTTATATTAGTGCATCTTTTGTAGGCATCATTCCCACCGGGGTTTACTCTTTGATCAAGACGTTCCCTAGTCAACATATCTTGTGTCATTGTGTCATTGTGTATGCATATCTTTCTATGGTTGGTAGTTATATTGCTTATATGGTTTAATGCTGTTGAAGATGATAAAAGTTATAATTATCTGATAACTGATTCACCCCCCCCCCCTCTCAGTTATCTTGGTGGAATGTACTTTCTAACAGTTAACATGTGCAACAATATCTACTAAGGTCAGTTGGACAAGATTGAAAAGGAAGAGAAAGAGATGGAAAAGATAAGGTCTAGACAAACTCAGTTGAGGAATGCTCTTGCACCCTCACTAGAAATTCTCAATCAGAATATAAAGAACATTGATGCCACCATGATAACATATGATCAAGGACCGAGCATAGTTTTTGAGAAGATGGAGAAGCTACAGTATGATTTATGCACCCATCTCAAAATAGTCAATTCACTAATAACCTTTTGGAAGAAGGAGATCCAAAACCTCAAGATAGCATATCCAGATGTTTTCCCTTAGTGAGTATGTGTAGATACAATTTTTTGTAACACCTTTGTCATTAATGTCAAAGGGGGAGTTGTGTATAGAATATGGAATATATATATGTATAGGGAGATATAAGATTATGTATAAAGAATGTGTAGAAGACAAAAGTATTTGTGTTAAGGGACAGTTAGCAACTTGGCCATATTCCTTTGTTGCCATCAATGACAAAGGGGGAGATTGTTGGCAAGTTATCTATACTAAGGTATATGACTAGATATAGTGTTTTCATTATGGCAACAAAGTCATATAGCAGCTTGGAGTCAACGCACCTGGTGAGAAGATTAGAAATCAGCTATGTGTTGAAGATTGGACAGTGTACAGAGTTCCTGCACCTTAGAGCATCACTGCATGTGTGTACAAATGAATTATGGTATGCGCCCTAGAAGTTAACTTCATTAGACTATACTTATGCTTAGTCTATGAGTGCATAAGTAGATATGCAAGAATGTGAAAGTTACAGTCAGTTAAAGTTGCACAGCCAGTGTGTGCTAGCAAAGAATAGAGCATAGAGCCGACAGTTAGCATTTTGGTTTGCGATGATAATGTAATGTTGTAAAGGCCATGCACCCATTGTATTTAGGTTTTTGACATGTGTATATGTATAATTTTAAGCACGCTTAAACCAATTGAATTGGAAGCATTGTTTGTAATAGGTCTAAGGGCCAACCTAGTTGTTTAATTTGTATGAGTGTATAAATATAAGATGCACCCATTGCATTCGATATGGAAGTTGTAAGAGAGATATGTTAAGAAGAGAAAAAGTGTGCGAAGACACTATGCGATGTATTAATGATTTGTAATAGGTCAAAGCATCAATGCATCATAGGAACTGATCAGACAAGCAATGTCATAGTGACAGTTCACTTGTAGATATAGTGTGTATTTGAAATCAGAAGGTTGTAGCCTTCACCATTTGAGCAGTGAGCTCTAGGATTGTGAGTCCACTCCCCTAATAGGGATCATTGTAAAAGACTCCTAATAGGGTTTGACCTTTAACAATGTCTATTGTACTTAAAGCATTGTAAAGCTACTCCCAACAGGGTAATGGATCTTCTAACAAGGATCACAAAAAACTAGTGCAGAATATTAGTGGGTGTCAATTCCCACTGGGGTTTTTACCTATTTGGGTTTCCCTGTAATCATATTGGTGTCATGTGTTGATTTCATGTTTCATGTTTATGTGAATGATTAATTTAGTACTTAATCATTTAAAGTTCAGTATAAAGATTAAAGTGAAAAGATAAAGTTAAGTGAACATTGATTCACCACCCCCCCTCTCAGTGTTCCCATTCCTAACAATATTGCAATGTAATTGGCCTAATGTATAAATGCATGAATTGATGTAATAGGAAGTGAATTCCTAGATTGGCATTATAGGCCAAGAAGGCTAAAGGATAGGTCTTAGAATAGAATTGATGGACTTAATATTGTATTAAGGTCCTACGAGGACAAATTGCAAAGTCCTAGAGTATAGGGAGTCTAATTAAATAAGTTTTAAATTTAAATATTTGAACTACAACGGTCAAGTCTATTTTAGAGGAAAATTATAAAAACAAGGATTAGTTTTTTTTTTAAGGATCCAACCACTATGGACCAGTTATGGGGGTTATTTAGAGTCTATGTAAGCCTTGAGAGGCGTGAGGGAGAGGGATAATGTTTTTAGATTTTATATTCTACGGACTGTGTCTTATTTTGCAATAAAATTATTGATTTCTTGTATTTTCTCAAAGTTTTGCAATGTATTATTGAGATAATCATTGGTGCATGGTAGAGATACACTGAGTTCAACTTGTTTGATTCATTTTGATAGTCTTGGCATTGGTTTTTTGTGTTTATAAGGGATTGGTCTGTAACAAGCAGAGGGTTTGTCCTCTTTAAAGATTTAAATATTGAGATCCATCCCCTATTTGTTGATGTTGTTGCTTGGGGATGGATACTAACTTTGTAATATAGTTTTCTAATCATTTAAATGCAAGAATGAAACCCATTTTCAGGAGAATAAGGGAGGTTGGTTGTGTTGGAGGGTAGAGAAGTGACTGGATAGTCACAGGTGGAAGGAATGATTATCTCAGTAAATTTCATTTCAGTGTGGGGGTCATTTCTCCAAAGTTAACCATTGGATCTTTTTGAATTTCATATATGTTTTCTAAAACCTACTTGTTCACATCTTCACTGGAGGGATCATAAAAATAGTATTTCTATCAAAGTTTATAGACACCTATGTACAGGTCTATGTAGAGGACAGTGATAGGGAAGATTTTCATGGATTTCCTTCATGAATGTGTTGGAGAGTTTTATAAAGGGATTAGGTGTTGTGTGGGGGTGTGTGGAAAAGATTATAAAAGGGTATTATAATATTTAATGTGTTTGAAGATTTGTTTGGGAAAAGATTTAAAAAAACCCTCATTGCTGTACTACTAGGACTTTGCAAGCATGGACAGTTTGGTGCAAAGAGATAGGTTGGTCACTAGAGTGAGTTTAGATGTTGGAGAGTGGATGGTTAAAGTTTATTGGGATCCTTGGAGGGGTTAGGATCATGATTTGAATCATGGTTGATGGTTATGGTTGTAGAAGCACATTGGTGGAAGGGTGCTTGACATGGAATGTGGACTCTGATTGGTAGGTTTGAGTATGAAGAAGTGAAAGGGGATACAAGGTGTGGATTCTAGTGGAGTTAGGATGATGGAAGGCTGACCATTGATAGGTCTATGGAGTAGAATGGGCCCAAGGGTGATCTTAGGATGAAGACTAAAGAAGATGTTATCAAGCAAAGAAGGGAAGAAAGTACTAAGCCATGAAGGAAATGTAATCTACCATTAGTTCTTAGTTATGTGTTAAATGAGTTCTCTCTAACATTGTACCTCTCTACCACTAGCCTCTGCATCAAGTGGTATTAGCACTTAGAAGATGCCTTTGGGGCAAGAGTGGGTGAAGACAATCTGAGATTTTGAAGACTTAGAGTCCCTTGTTGAACCTATAGATCTCTATAGTTTTGTTGACCATTAGTGTTTCACACTTAGTCATATATCTAGGCAATGATGGTCGGTCATCATTGTGACCGAGTCATTTTGTAAAGACCGAGTTTTGTATTGTATACTTATTGAGTAGTAGTACTGCCGAGTAAAGTCATGGTCACTATATGTTTGTAATATGCTGAGAGTATAGTTATTGCCGAGTTACAAATACCAATGATTACCAAGTGATAGAGAAGTTCAACCGATGCTGAGTACAGTTAATGCTGAGTGCCAGGAATAACTTTTGCTGAGTTAGCCAGGAATGACATACAAGTTTGGAATGGCACAATGATCGAGGTAAACCATTTTTGGTGATAATGATGTTTTGTATTTTGGCTAATGAGGTAATTACACATCCATATTATTGTCATTGATCCCTATGTAAAACCTAGAGCCAATCAGAAAATTGTATAGTTTAGGCGGCAATAGAAATAAATCTGAACTGTAGATCTTGAAATGGTAAAACATTTTTGTTATTATATAAGGGCAAGATCTAGACCAGAGAGAAGTGTGTGAATCAGAGAGATAAGATTGAATTAGTATGAAAAGATGATCAGAGAAGTATATTTAGAATAGAAAAGTATTCAGATAGAGTTCAGTGACTGAGTTAAGTAGTGAAAGGATAGAATCAAGAAAGATCAGATAGAAGAGATCAAAATATAAAGTAAAGAGGAGATCTGTAATCTGCATACTAGTGCAAACCGAAAGATTAGGTACTGAGACATTTTGACTAGTGTATCAGGGTAAATCTCTTAATCGAGTAGTCTTAGCAGACTTTTTGTAAAATCTCTTTACCAAGTGCTTACTTTGTTGTAAGTTTATAAATCCTTTAACAAGGTAGACTATACAAGTCTTTTAGCTTTTGACAGAGCAGACCTTTCACAGGGTAGATCATGATTTGATCACATTTTGTAAGCCTTAATAGGCAAAAATTATTACTGCAGGAGTGAAGATTTGTGGGTGTCATCCCCACCCCAGTTTTACCTTTCAAGGGTTTCTGGGTTACCAAAATCATGGTGTTATGAGTGATTTCATGTATGCTGCTTTATATGTTTTGTTGCTTACTATGATCAAGTTTTGTTTATGTTATGCATAAAGTTTTATCAAATCAAAAGGGATAAAGTAGGTAATAGCTGATTCACCACCCCCCCCCCTCTCAGTATTACTTTCCCACTTATACTTCCAATAGAACCCTTAAAGTTGAGTTATCCTTTGGGTAAAAGTACAAACTCGTGTCACACTTTTATAAAGGAAAATGACGACAACATTCAAATTTTTCAACTTTAATGACATAAAAGTGGCATTTGTGTTTAGAATTTGAAGATGATGTAAACTAATGAAATATGTAAAATTTGATGAAGTTTATGCTTATAATTTTTAAAAAAAAAATTTGAACAAAAATTGACATAGTTTTTTAATATTTGAAGTCTATTTTTTTATTGCTGAAATATGCTGAAAATCTAGG
Organism: Chamaecyparis obtusa; assembly: GCA_027943335.1. NCBI lineage: Eukaryota > Viridiplantae > Streptophyta > Pinopsida > Cupressales > Cupressaceae > Chamaecyparis > Chamaecyparis obtusa. The sequence goes on from BSBK01008964.1 coordinate 101,801, forward strand.
GTCTAGTTCGTGTAAAAAAACTATATGCAAATAATATTTTTTTCCTCTGATTCCATAATATGTTTTAGATGACATGTATAGCCAGTGCATAAAAAAAGAAAGATTGGATTTCAGTTTATATTTTGTCTGTTATAACTATCCAAAGTCGGTGTTACCCGAAATCAATAGTTTTTTGTTTGTGTCCAATTTTGCCTATCAAATCTACACCATTAATATATATATATACATATATATATACATACATACATATATATATATATATATATATATATATATATATATATATATATATATATATATATATATATATACATATACATATACATATATATATAATATATATATATACATATATATATATATACATATATATACATATACATATACATATACATATACATATACATATACATAGACATAGACATAGACATAGACATAGACATAGACATAGACATAGACATAGACATAGATATATATATATATATATATATATATATATATATATATATATATATATATTCTTGAAGAGGACTATCTCCTCTAGTGTTAAATATAAAGTTTTAATTTTTATGACATCATTTTTTGTTTTTAATATTTTTTTAATGACCGTGTTCTTAAATGTTAAATACCTACTTGAAGTATTTTCAACTTATAATATATTATATGAAATCAAAACATGATAAAAATTACATGACCATAATCTTGACTCCGAGATCTACAAAAATGGTATTTTTAGATTTTACAGAAAGGTAAATTTTGACAGAGAATTCAAGTCCAGAAGTGAGAACTTCTGAGAGCCACCCTTTTTTGCTTACATGGCTGCCAAATAGGATTCCACATAGGTCCGGCCGAACCGGGTCCGACCGAACTTATTAGGCGACCAAACATGGTCCCGTGCATGACCAAGCCCCTTAAATCCAAATTTTAACAACATGACTGGTTTTTTAAATAAATTTTTTTTTTTTTATAGATTTTTAATAGTTTTTTGAAATTTATAAATTATTTTAATTTTATTTGTAAGAGTTAAGTGGTTTTTATCTTGAATTAAGTGATTTTTAATAGTTTTTTGAAATTTATTAATGATTTTTATTTTATATTTGGGTATTGCATGTCAAGTTTTGATTTAGTGTTTTTAAGTTAAGTGATTCTTTTATATTTTTCACAGGGTAGTTTACCTATTTATGGTGTTGCATGCATTGAAACCCTTATTTAGTTTTTTTTATTAAGAGGATTTTGGCTAGTATTCGATATACAGGTTTATAGATTTTGGCTCTAAGATTGAATTGGAGGATTGTGAAAGCTTTGGAAAATTTCAGGGTTGTTGGTTGTTCTTTGCACGATTTCTGTCGAGTGGTGGTTTAAGGTAGGGTTTGAAAACCTTTTTTGCAATTATTCTTCGAAAAATATTGTCTTCATTGTGTTTCCAAGATAGGTTGATGATTTTGGAGTGATTGTATTTTTTTTCATTGTCCTTGAGAAATTTTGCAAGATTAGATTGTTGTGATTTTTTGAATGATAAATATGTATATATTTTGGTTTCTTATGAGTGTAAGCTTTTATAGAAATGTGTGAGTTTTTCCAGTTAAGTGATTCTTTTATATTTTTCAATCTGAATAGTTTTTGCAATGGGGAATAAAAGGAATAGATTAAGAAAATATGATTGAACAAAGGATGACAAAAAATATCATACGAAACATAATCAAGATCAACCTGTTGAAGTTCAGGAAGAACGTATTGATATTCAAGAAGATGGAATTCAAGCAGGGAACAAATTGGTAGTCCTGGAGGTGGAAATATATCTTTTGGCATGGGCAATTTGATGGAGATGAATGAGGATTCATTTTTAAGTCAAATTTCATCTGAAGAAATGTTATCTGAAAGTACAATTAAAACTGATTGCAAAAAACTTTGGGATGAATATTTTGAGAATAAAAGTATGGTTGCAAGAGCTCAATTATTTGTTAGGTTATTCAGGAAAAAAGAAATGACTCCTATTTTGGAGTTGTTGGGTGTTGACAACAAGAAAAACTCAGGAGACAATGTAAATTGAATAATAGTTCAAAATTTTCAAGATGCATTGAACAACATTAATAACTCAAGTCAAGGAGCTGATTTACGTGATGCACGTAGAGCAATTGTGACTACTTTATCTAGTAGGAGGTTGACATAGAGAAAACACGTGCATGCAATTTCTGATTTACTGAATGTATCTAGAAGAACTATTCAAACATATATCAGGAAGAGAAATATGTTAGATGAAAATATTGAAAAAAATTGGGTAAATATTCATAGGCTTCCTCGAAAAGACAAAATTTATGAACATGCAAAAAAATTGGTCATTGAATATTGGACCGCTCACTCTCGTGTTTCTTCTAATATAAGGGATACAATACAGATGAAAGATGAAGAGAATGGTATGAAAACTACACATCCAAAACATTTTATAGATACAACACAAAGTGAATTATTTGAAGCATTCAAGAAAGAATTTTTAGATGTGAAAATATGTCAAAGAATGTTTGAGAGGTTGCGCCCTTGCTTTGTACGCATAAATAAGGTTCATGAAACTTGTTGTTGTCAAAATCATTTTGAGTTTCATCTATACTTGCAATCATATAAAAAATTTATGTCAGTTCTTGATTCAAATATGGTCATCCGTGGAAGTACAACACAATTTGTGAAGTCTATTTTATGTGATAAATTAGAAGATTTAGATGAGCTCAAAGTACAGTGTATAAAGAATGCATGTAGTGATTGTGGAGATTTTCATAAATTTCCATTGCAAATTGAGAATATTAATGTTTCAACACTAGTTTTGTGGAAAAGATTTGAATATGAGACATATCGAACAAAGAGCGGAGATGAATCCAAAAAAAATGTATTGAAGGAGAGTGAATTTCCCTAGCTTGAGTTTATGACAAGATTTCGTACTCTTATTTATCCACCTATCCAACATTGTCATGGTGCATGATGGCAAGCTAAATAGTTTTGTGATTCCAAAGATTGTTTTCCACCTGGTTGTATTCTTTCAATTGTAGATTTCTCTGAGAACTATACATTTTCCACTCAAAAAGAGCTTCAAGCTCAATATTATCATTCTGATCAGGTTGCAATATTTGTGCAAGTGACTTATATGTTAATATGATTTAGAACAACAGAGAGGGGGGGGTGGGGGGTGAATCAGTTGTTCTCAGGTCCAGATGTATAAAAAAACTTTACAACTCTTCAACAAATTAGTTCTAACAACCAACAGCTACTCGGTTATTACTGATTGCATAATAGAAACATATAAAATTTTAGTCCACTACCCAGCTGTATCTAACTTGTAAAATATAGAAATGTTTAAACCAAAACATTCACACAAGTATTGACAATAGGATTTATAGTGGAAACCCAATTTGGGAAAAACCACTTTGTAACATGCTACTATCATTTTCACTCTTTTGAAGTGAGCTCGGCTAAAAGCCAACCCTGTCAAAGGTTACAACAACACACTGTTAGGTGTGACCCAATTAAAAAATTTAAACCACTCTGTTAAAAGTGCACCTTGTTATAGGACTTACATACACTCCATTAGAATGCAATCTTGTTCAAAGGATTTAACATATGACTGTTAGGTCAACCTCTGTTAAAAGGATTTTGACTGTTATAATGGTTAGAAAGTAGCAGTAGTAATGATCTGAAAAACATACAACTCACTTTGCAAATATCAGATCCAATTCTATACACATATACTGATTTACTGATTGTGAATCTTTTCCATCTCCATCATTGATCTACTCGGTATTCTCCTCAAGCAATCATAACTCTTCTCCTTCAGCCTTCTCTTCTTGTACAGTCAATAACACTTCTAGTATCCTCTATCTACCCACACTTAGCCTCATTCTTAGGTTTCCTAAATACAACTTCATTTTGGTCAATACAACTTTTGCCACTTGATCTCCTTCGTAGATCTTAGGGTTAGGTCAGATCCATTGAATCTACCCGCTTTATGTTCTTCGACTTCTTTATCTCAAATCTCTTAAAGATTTACAATAAAACATTTTACAGTGCATTAAATGCTTCCATACAATCAATAAATAAAGTCAACATGTTTAACATAATCCAAGAATTCAATGATGTCGGCTGGAAATCTGAATTCCCTTCAAATATAAAAATACTAATGCTTGGCCAATACTATGTTCAACTTCTCGGTCTATACTAGAAATCTCGCTCAATACTAAAACTGTTTCCTTGGCTAACACTGTCTTCCTCGACAATTAACTAATGTTCAGTTAAAATTGGATTTTCTCGGCATACACTAACCTGGTTGACACTAACATCACTTGGCTTAAACTAGATTTCTCCTCTTTTTTTTGGTTAAGACTACTAGTTTAGTCTTCATTCTTACTAAGATAAACAATACATTTTCTTATCATTGTGCAACATAATCAAGTACTCATTGTAATACCAAGATAACTCAACCTTTCCTTAGGTGCTATTGTTACCAACTTTTCCTGTCCCCTTCTCATCAATCAAATAGATATAGTACTTTCCTAAGTAGCAACAGTCTTACTAGTTAAGGTTTAACATCAATGACAATACAACAATTGCTTCAATTGTAGTTTCCAACAATCTCCCTCTTTGGCATTGATGGAAACACCATATGATATCACATGAGTAACACATGGATTATCAACCAATCCAAAAACTTATCTGTCAGTCAAAAATCTTTGTAATATCCTTAGCTTAATTTTGATTTAGAATCTATTAGCCTTGCTTTTAGGACCGTTCAGAAAATCCAAATCTCCCTCTATCTAGATTCTTCATTTCTATGCATCTCTGTCTCTGTCATGTGTGTTAGAAAGTAAAAATCCCCAAGATAACTGAGAGGGGGGGGGGGGTGAATTAGTTATCTGATAATTTATCCATTCAATTGCTTTAAACAATGTAATCAATGTACTGATCAACCATAGAAAGATAATCATACACAATTGCACAATAACACAAGATAAGTTGACTAGGGAACCTCTTGAAAAGAGTAAACCCCAGTGGGAATGATGCCCACAAAATGATGCACTAATATGAAAGTTCCTTGTTAGAAGATGGACCCTGTTAGGAGTCTTATGAAATACATTCAGTACATATAAATCCCTATTAGGAGATTTTGAATCCCCGCTAAAAGATTCTAACCCGGTTAAGATTTTATGGAAGACAGAAGGACCCACTGCCCAAACAACTTCAAGGCAAGATCTCTGAACCCACTATCCAAAAGATCTTAGAATTATTCAATAGAATAATATGAAATATATTACCTCCTTCACACTGTGCCAAAACCACACTCTCTCCTACACAAGATCACAATTCCAGATCTCTGTACTCACAAGTCTTCCTTCATCACTGAATTAGCTCTTTTCTTCACTTCATGCATATATTCGCATCTCAATCTTCATAGTACACATTACAACAAGGAAAAAATTCCTTCTTATATACCAAACTCAAATAATTACAAATGAGTCGGTCCTCAATTACAAAATAATAAATTCTACACGCTACTCACAGAATTCACATAAAACTGTCAGCTTCCAGATACTGTAACTTTCTCCAAACATATCCTCAAAGTTTTCACAATGAACCAAATCATCATTAATGAGTCTCCAACATCCCTTTAATTATGCAAAATCAGATTCCATCCCAGCTACGAGATATCCTCCGATTTCTGAACATCGCTACATAGAAACACTGTCTAAACACTGCTTTCACCAAAATGCTCATAACTCTCACAAATGAATGAATTTATTTTTGCACTATTAACCATGGGTTAATAACACACAAAAGAACATACCATCAACTACACAAAAGCCAATCTACAATAAAACATGTGCGCAAAACAAAACTATACCTGCTTTCCTGCTAATATCCAGAATATCACTGTGTTGACATCAATGACAATCCAAGTCATGAATGCAACAACAACTGCTACAGAATGACTACCAAATTTTTTTTCATTCATCAACATCACTATAAAATATCAAATTAAATGTTGCTTCATTTTCCTATTCAGCTCTCTCATACAATGCACAATGTTTTTCATGTATATCTCTCCCCCATTGACATCAATGATAGAAATTCCATCACTAATTCAACAACAACTTAAAGTCAAAAGACACTTTTTAGAAAAATACAATAACAAGAGTCCTCATGACTCAGCTCATAAACTCCCCCATAGAGGAAGTTCCAACATCCAATCCAGAAGAAAGATAGGGCTCATATACCACTAGACGGATGCAATCATCTGCATCAATTCTCAGAAATAGGTTGGGGCATAACCCCAAGCATACCTCTCAGATACACAAATATATCCTTAGGTAAAGGCTTTGTAAATATATCTGCTATCTTCTCCTTTGTACTTATGTACTCCAATCTTCTTTTTCTGCAACTTTCTCTCTTACAACATGATACTTGATCTCAATATGTTTAGTCTTAGGATGTAAAATAGGATTGTTTGACATAATCACTATACTGGTGTTATCACAATGTATAACAACAGGCTCATAAAAATTTATTCCAATATCCTTCAACATCTACTTCATCCAAATAATCTGATTACAATTATTTGCTGCTGCAACATATTCTGCTTCTGTTGTGCTTTGTGAAGTACAATTCTGCTTCTTACTTAGCCAAGAGACCAATTTTCCTCCAAGAAAAAAGGCTCCACCATTGGTGCTTTTCTTGTCATCAACACTACCTCCCCAATCTGCATCAGTATAGGCACATAAAGTAAAATCATCAGAATTCTCATACCATAATCCATAATCCATTGTTCCTTTCAGATATCTCAGTATCCTCTTTATTGATGCATAATGTGATTCTCTAGGTTCTTCTTGAAATCTTGCTACAATCCCCACTGAATGTGCTATATCAGGTCTTGTATGTGTCAAGTACTGCAATCCTCCAATCATAGATTTGTACTTTTTTTGCTCAACTGCTGGTGTCTCATCTTTGCTAGATAACTTATGTCCAGTTACCATAGGTGTTCCAACAGGTTTCGAATCTTCCATTCCAAATTTTTTCAATAAGTCATTCAAATACTTAGTCTGACTTACAAATATACCTTCCTTTCTTTGTGTTATCTGTAATCCCCAAAAATATTTCATTTCTCCAATCATGCTCATCTCAAATTCAGTCTTCATTTCATTTGCAAATTTGTCACTAGCTTCATCTTTTCCTCCAAAGATATTATCATCAACAAATATAACTATAACCAACAAACCATTCTCAATTTCTTGTGTATAAGTTACTATCTGCTGTTCCTTTTATAAATCCAAATTTCAATAAATACTTATCCAATCTTGCATACTAGGTTCTAGGTGCTTGTTTTAATCCATATAAAGCTTTCTTTAACTTACATACCATATATCCTTCTTGTGTCAAAGGAAAACCTTCAGGCTGCTCAATGTAAACTTTTTCTTCCAATTCACCATTCAAAAATGATGACTTCACATCCATCTGATACACTCTGAATTTTTTGTAAGTTGCATATGCTAGAAACATTCTCATTGCTTCAAGTCTGGCCACAGGTGCAAAAGTTTCTTCATAGTCAATTCCTTCTTGTTGTGAATATCCTTTACATACCAATCTTGCTTTGTTTCTTATCACTTCTCCTTGTTCATTCATCTTGTTCTGAATACCCACTTTGTTCCAATCACATTCTTGTCTTCAGGTCTAGGGACCAATTCCCATGTCTTTTTTTTTTCAATCTACTCTAGTTCTTCTTTCATAGCATTAATCCAATGTTCATCTTCACAAGATTCATTAGTAGTCTTAGGTTCAATTTGAGAAATCAAACATAAATGTACCTTATTTTGAGTCAAAACTCCTCTATCTAAACTTCCAATAACTTGCTCAACAGGGTGATGTCTTGAAGTATACCTGTTAGGTGTCATAGTTACTGATCTTGTTCCGATTGTAGATTCTTCTATGCTTTCTTCTCTATTTTATTCTTTGTTTTCTTCTCTATTTTCTTCAGTATGACTTTCATTCAGCAAATCACTGTTAGTTTCAAAAAATAATTCTGCATTTTCAATGCTAGGCTGAGGTTGTGCTTCTCCATCAGATTCATAAACAAGCATTCTTTCCTGAATTTTAAACTTCTCATCAACTTTTACATTTGCACTTTCAACAATAGTCTTAGTTCTTTTGTTATAACATCTATATGCTTTGCTTTTTAAAGAATATCCAAGAAATATTCCTTCATCACTTCTAGGATCAAACTTTCCTATATCATCACCTCTCTTTATATAACATTTACTTCCAAAAATTCTAAAATACTTAACTAAGGGTGTATGTCCAAACCATAATTCATAAGGTGTCTTGTTTGTATCTTCTCTAATTTGTACTCTGTTCATAGTGTATACTGTTGTGTTCACTTCTCTCCAAAAAGTCTTAGCCAAATCATTTTCAAACAACATAGCTCTTGCTGCTTCAGTTATTGACCTGTTCCTTCTTTCTGCAATACCATTTTGTTCTGGTGTTCTAGGGGCTGAAAGTTGTCTCTTAATACCATTCATTTCACAAAAGGTGTTAAACTCTCTAGATGTAAATTCACCACCTCTATCAGATCTTAGACACTTAATCTTCATTCCAGATTCATTCTCAATTTTGCTTTTCATGATCTTAAATTTATCAAATGCTTTATATTTTTCTTTTAAAAATGCAATCCACATCATTCTTGTAAAATCATCAACAAGAATCATAAAATACCTTTCACCATAGAATCCTCTAGTCCTAGTAGGACCACTCAAGTCTGTATGAACAATCTCTAGCTTCTCTATTGATGTGAACTTCTTGTTGGGAAATGAACTCCTTTTCTGCTTTGCCATCATAAATTCTTTGCAAATCATTTTAGTAGGTTTCATAATTCTAGGTAAATCTCTTACCGCAAGTGTAGTGCTCACCTTGGCAATATTATCAAAGTTTATATGACAAAACCTTTTATGCCATAACCAACTATCATCAATCCTAGTTATCAAACATGTCATCTCAGTAGGATTCAACTGAAATACATTACCTCTAGTTCTGGATCCTTTTCCAATCAGATTTCCATCTTTATCTTTTATCACACAAGTTTTCTCAGAAAACCAAACTTGATAACCCTTATCAGCCAATTGTCCAACGCTTAGTAGAATATGTCTCAGTCCATCAACAAAGTAAACATCATCAGTGTTAGTCTTTCCATCAAGAGTAATAGATCCTATACCCTTAATCAAACAAGGTGCATTGTTACCAACCCTAACAATTCCTCCATCACAATTATCTAACTTAACAAACTTTCTTTTATCTCCAGTCATATGATGTGAACAACCACTCTCTATAATCCAATAAGATTTCTTTTCAACTTGTGAAACTAATTCTTTTTCTTCCCTTTTATCAGATTCAAAACTTTCTTCTTTAATTGCTACAAATCCTATTTCCCCAAAGTTATCATTATCACTGTCACTTAAATGTTTTTCAATTCCTGCTTCAAGATCTTCATCATTTGCATAATAACATTCTTTAGATCTCCTAGGTTTAAATTTGCTTCTATACTTCTTAACTCTTTTAGGACATTTAGATGCAAAATGACCATATTCTTGACAAGTCCAACATTTAGAGATTTGCTTACCATCTGGTTCTCATTTTACAAGTAATGCAATACCTTCTTCAATCTTCTTATCTTCCTCAGATTTGCTACTACTGGCATAATCTCCATTCACACTAGTACTTCTTGTAGGTCTAATGTTAAGAGCACTGAATGCTATTTCCATTCTAGGTAGCTCTCCTGATAATCTCAAGTTCATCTCTGTTGTTTCTAATCTTCCAAGAAGAGTCTCTCTTGAAAGGTTCGATGTACAAGGTATCACTTGTTCAATCATCTACGTTGTCTGCTTGAATACTAGTGTCAAAGTTCTCAGAATTTTCCATATCACTTCATTCTCTGTCTTATCACCTCCACAAGACTTTATTCCTGTTACAATCTCAGACATCCTACCAATATAGCTTCTAATAGATTCATCTTCCATCATTCTGATATCTTCAAATGCACAAATCCAATTATGTAATCTAGCCTTCTTTGCATGTTCATCACCTTCAAAAGTAGAATGTAAAGCTTTCCAAATTGCATGTGATGTTTTCAAACATCTTACCTGACTATATTCATTCTCTGGTAGTCCTGACAAAAGTGCTTCTCTTGCAAGTATGTTACACATGAATAGATCTAGTTCATCTTTAGTTCCTGCCTCTAGATTGTCTTCCTCAATGATAGTCTTCTCATTCTTTGTAATCAACCAATTACTTGGTCCTAAACACAATAGATGTGTCTTCATCTTTTCTTTCCAGCTATCAAAATTTACTCCATCAAACTTAGGGCTTTCTTTTCTAAAATTCACCATGGATCTCCTTAAGTTGTTAAACTTTTCTTTCAAGGACCTACTGCTCTGATACCAATTGTTAGAAAGTAAAGATCCCCAAGATAACTGAGAGGGCGGGGGGGGGGGGGGGTGAATCAGTTATCTAATAATTTATCCATTTAACTGCTTTAAACAATGTAATCAATGTATTGATCAACCATAGAAAGATAATCATACACAATTGCACAATAACACAAGATATGTTGACTAGGGAACCTCTTGAAAAGAGTAAACCCAGGTGGGAATGATGCCCACAAAATGATGCACTAATATGAAAGTTCCTTGTTAGAGGATGGACCCTGATAGGAGTCTTATGAAATATATTCAGTACATATAAATCCCTGTTAGGAGATTTTGAATCCCTGTTAAAAGATTCTAACCCGGTTAAGAGTTTATGGGAGACAGAAGGACCCACTACCCAAACAACTTCAAGGCAAGATCTTTGAACACACTGTCCAAAAGATCTTATAATTATTCAAGAGAATAATATGAAATATATTACCTCCTTCACACTATGCCAAAACCGCACTCTCTGCTACACAAGATCACAATTTTAGATCTCTGTACTCACAAGTCTTCCTTCATCATTGAATTAGCTCTTTTCTTCACTTCATGCATATATTCACATCTCAATCTTCATAGTACACATTAAAACAAGGAAAAAATTCCTTCTTATATACCAAACTCAAATAATTACAAATGAGTCGGTCCTCAATTACAAAATAATAAATTCTACATGCTACACACAGAATTCACATAAAACTGTCGGCTTCCAGATACTGTAACTTTCTCCAAACATATCCTCAAAGTTTGTGCTATGAACCACATCATCATTAATTAGTCTCAAAAATCCCTTTAATTGCACAAAATCAGATTCCATCCCAGCTAAGAGGTATCCTCCGATTTCTGAACATCGCTTCATAGAAACACTATCTAAACACTGCTTTCACCAAAATGCTCATAACTCTCACAAATGAATGAATTTATTTTTGCACTATTAACCATAGGTTAATAACAAACCAAAGAAAATACCATCAACTGTACAAAAGCCAATCTACAATACAACATGTGCGCAAAACAAAACTGTACCTGCTTTCCTGCTAATATCTAAAATATCATTGTGTTGACATCAATGACAATTCAAGTCATGAATGCAACAACAACTACTACAGAATGACTACCAAAATACTTTGCATTCATTCCTAACAATGTGATATTATCATCTCTGTTCATCTCCCTCTTTGACAAAAATGCCAAAGCAACAACTAAAACATACATCCTCCAGATGTAGATATCATCTTTTCATTTCAGTGTTTCTCCCTTTGTCATCTTTCTTATGATTGATTCTTGACTTTGCTCTTCTTTTCACAACTCTAGGCCAGTCCTAAAGTGTGACCTTCTTCTGCATCAACTTGTCAGATATTCTTTGTAGCACATTTGATGCAGTGATCCTAGCTTTACTAGGCAACCTCAGTTAGGGGAAGGACCCCTAATTGAATTCTCAGATATTCATGTGCTTCTTTAGGTAAAGCCTTAGTGAATATGTCAACTAATTGTTCCTTTGTATTCACATATTCCATTCGGACCTCTTTATCTTGTACTAGCTCTCTCAAGTAGTGATACTTGATTGCAATGTGTTGGTCTTTGTGTGCATCACTGGATTCTTAGAGATGTTGATAGCACTTGTGTTGTCACAAAAAATGACAACTGGATCAGTGATTTCTTCTTTCATACCCATCAACAATTTATTTATCCATATCAAATTTGAGTAGTTGACATCAGTAGCAACATACTCGGCTTCAGTAGTAGATTGGGAAATGCAATTTTGTTTCTTGCTTGTCCAGAAAACTAATCTCTATCCAAGAAAGAAAGCTCCACCACTAGTACTCTTTTTGTCATCTACATTTCCTGCCCAATCAACATCTGTGTAAATTCTCAGTTCAAATCTTTCATCCTTTTTGTAATATAACCCATAATCAGTAGTTCCTTTCAAGTATCTCATTATTCTCTTCATATCCATCATGTGTGTTTCCTTAGGATTGGTAGAGAACCTTGCCACAATCCCAATAGCTAATGCAATATCTAGTCTACTATGTACAACATACTGTAGTTTTTCAATCATAGTTTTTCAATCATAGATCTTAGACAACTTTTGTCCAGTAACCATAGGAGTACTCACTGGTCTAGAATCTTGCATTCCAAAATTTTTCAGTATCTCATGAATATATTTAGACTGTATAATGAAAATTCCTTTTTCCATCTGATATACTTGTAAACCAACAAAAAATTTGATCTCACCAAACATGCTCATTTCAAATTTTGTTTGCATTTCATGTGAAAATCTCTTACACAAGGCATCTTGTCCACCAAAAATAATATCATCAACAAAAATATTTTCCAACAAGATTCCTTTACCTTCTTCATCTTTCATGTATAGATTGCTTGTATCATTTTTTCTTGAGAATCCAATCTGTATTAAGTAGTTATGCAATCTCTCATAACATGCTCTGGGAGCTTGCTTTAATCCATATAGTGCTTTGTTCAGTTTAAAAACCATGTGTCTTCTGTTTGGATCAATAAAACTTTCTAGCTGTTCAATGTACACTTCTTCTAATATACCATTTAAAAAATGTAGGCTTAACATCCATTTGGTATACCTTGAAATCTTGTTAAGCAACATATGCAAGCAGAGTCCTTACTCCTTCCAATCTAGCTACAGGGGAAAATGTCTCCCCATAATCTATTCCTTCTTCTTGTGCGTAGCCTTTGCATACTAACCTAGCTTTGTTTCTTGTGATATCACCATGCTCATTCAACTTATTTCAGAATACCCACTTTGTCCGAATGACATTTTTATTTTCAGGTCTCGATAGTAGAGTCCAAGTATCATTCTTCTCTATCTGGTCTATCCCTTCATTCATTGCCCTTATCCAGTCTTTGTTCTCCAATGCCTCCTTTGTTATCTTAGGCTCAAATTCACATAGTAAATATGTTGGATCCTTTGTCTTGCTTCTCATCAGAATTCCAGTATCTTTTTCTCCAATTATCTATTCAGGCTTGTGTTGTCTCCTTACATATTTTTCCAAAACATGTTCATCTCTCCTTTCTTTTAATTCATCAGGTTCCCTAATAATATTGTCAGATTTAGCTTCTAAATGCTTGACAATCTATTCCTGATACTCAACAGCATCTTCTTGATACTCGGCACATTCTTCTTCTCTCTCGACACTATTTTCCTAATGCTCGACAATGTGTTTCTGATGCTCGACATTGCTTACCCGAGACTCATCATCAGGTGCAAGTCTGTCACTTGCCTCTTCTTCCTCTATATACACAAAAGATCTGTAATCTTCTGGTTCTCTTTTACTATCAGCTTCATTTCTTTCTGCATACTCATCAATCTTGACATTCACACTTTCCACAATTTTGTTAGTGTTAGAGTTCAAACACTTATAAGCTTTACTTTTTGTGGAATAGCCTAGGAATATGCCTTCATCACTTTTAGCATCAAATTTTCCATTCCTATTGTCCTTTAGTATGTAGCACTTACTTCCAAAGATTCTAAAGTATTTTACACTCGGTGCATACCCATACCATAACTCATAAGGTGTCAGATTTGTACCTTTCTTTATCTGTACTCGGTTAAGAGTGTAAACAGCTGTACTTCCAACTTCCTTCCAGTACTTCTATGCCACATTCTTTTCAATCAACAATGTCCTTGTACAATCCAAGATAGATATGTTACTCCTTTCTGCTATGTCATTCTGTGGAGGAGTCCTTGGTGCAAACATCTATCTTTTGATCCCTCTATCATTTCAAAATAGATTAAATTCATTGGATATAAATTCTCCACCTTGGTCAGATCTCAGACACTTTAGGTTTCTTCCTGTCTCCTTTTCAACCTTAGCCAAATACCACTTAAATAATTGAAAAGGATTAGAGTTTTCTTTTAAGAACATTACATGCATTATCCTGGTATGATCATCAATAAACAAAATAAAATATCTAGCACCATAATAGATTTGTACACCCATGGGTCCACAAAGGTCAGTATGAACCAAATCTAAAGTATTCTTAGAAGTAAAGGTTTCGCTCTTGAAACTTGACTTAGTCATCTTTCCTAACTGACATTCTTTGTACATCACATTCTTAGGTTTCTTCAATCTAGGTAGACCTCTCACTTTCTTTTTCTTACTAATCTCTACTAGATTATCAAAGTTAACATGACATAGCATCTTATGCCATAACCAAATATCATCAAGTTGTGCAATCATACAAGTTTCTTTAGATAGGTTGAGATAGAACAAATTACCTCTTGTCTGTTCTCCACTTCTGATCAATTCACCAGTGGCATCAAATATTTTATCCTTTTTATGATAAAATTTCACTTGGTAACCAGTACTATTAAGCTGTGCAACACTCAGTAGATTATAGTTAAGACCCTCTACCCAATATGCATTTTCACAAGAGATCTTATCAGTCAGCTTAATCACTCCTTTTCCTCTAACAGGACATGGTGCATCATTACAAAATTTTACACTTTTACCTCTATAATGATGTAAGGTATCAAACTTACTCTTGTCACCAATCATGTGATGTGAAAAACCATTGTCAATAATCTATTTATCATTCTTGTTCACATAGGAAATCAATGCAATTTTCTCATCTTCAACAGACTCATCTTTCATTGCAACATAGATAACCTCAATTTCAAAATTATCACTATCAGTGTCAGTCTCTTCTTCAAAAATGTAGCAAGATTTCTTACCTTTTCCTTTGTAGTCCTTGTACCTTCGGTAGCTTCTGTCATCCCTTTTGTCTTTGTGCTTGTTATCTCTTTCTTCATCCTTATCATTCCTGTCAGGACATCTAGCAGCTATATGACCAACTTTATTACATGAAAAACATATACTAGGGAGTTTACCTTTGTATTTTCCTTTTCCCTTCTCAGTCTTCTACCCATAAGAGCTTCTAGATCTTCAAGTTCTTCATCAGATGTGTCACTGTCACTTTCACTTTCACTTTCACTTATGCATTTCTCTTTTTCCTTCTTTGACTTGTTCAAAACCATTTGTGACTTAAAAGAAGATTCAACATTACCAATACTACCAACAGTGAAGTTATCATAGTTAGAAAGTTCAAAAGTAGTAAGCTTGCCAACCAAACTTTCCAAAGTAAGATTGTTGTTAGGGATACACCTAGATTCCTGAATTTCAAAAATTTTGAGAGCATAAATAGGATGCAGAGTTATCAATAATTTTCCAATTATAGTTTCATCATTAATAGTTCCATTTTCTCCTCTAATAGCATTTACAACTTCTTTTATTCTACCACAATATTGTGCAATATTCTCACCTTATTGCATTTTCATTTCATCAAATTTACCTCTTAGGCTGTCGGCTTTTGCTCTCAACACATTTATGTCACTGCCATAGATGGTTGCAAGGGTGTCCCACATTTTCTTTGCAGTACTGCAGTCTTTGATGTCTTCAAATTCTAGATAACTTTGGGAAGATGCAATCTCCAACATTGCTTGGTTATGTTCTTGCTTAGCTTTCATTTCCTCAGCATTCAGGGGTGCAATAGGTGTGGTATACTCATGCTCAATTTAATATTTTGTAGAATCTCCAATGCTGGCCAGATGTAACTTCATCAAATTTTTCCATGTGGGAAAGTTTTCCTTATTCAACTTTGGTACCTCCTTATACATCCCGATCATTTACTTCAAGTACCTTCAAACTTGTTCTCTATCAATAGTAAGCACCACAACTTTGATACCAATTTTTAATATGATTTAGAACAATAGAGATGGGGGGTGAATCAGTTGTTCTCGGGTCTAGATGTTTAAAACAAACTTTACAACTCTTCAACAAATCAGATCTAACAACTAATAGCTACTTGATCATTATTCATTGCATAATAGAAACATATAACATTGTAGTCCACTACCCAGTTGTATCTAACTTGTAAAACACATAAATTCTTAAACCAAAACATTCACACAAGTATTGACACTAGGATTTATAGTGGAAACCCAATTCGGGAAAAACCACTTTGTAACATGCTACTATTATTTTCACTCTTCTGAAGTGAGCTCGGTTAAAAGCCAACTCTGTCAAAGGTTACAAAAACACACTGTCAGGTGTGACCCAAATAAAGGATTTAAACCACTCTGTTAAAAGTGCACCTTGTTATAGGACTTACATACACTCCATTAGAATGCAACCTTGTTCAAAGGATTTAACATATGACTATTAGGTCAACCTCTGTTAAAAAGATTTTGAATATTACAATGGTTAGAAAGTAGCAGTAGTAATGATTTGAAAAACATCCAACTCACTTTGAAAATATTAGATCCAATTCTGTATACATATACTGGTTTATTGACTGTGAATCTTTTCCATCTCCATCATTGATCTACTTGGTATTCTCCTCAAGCAATCATAACTCTTCTCATTCAGCCTTCTCTGCATTTACAATCAATAACACTTCCAGTATCCTCTATCTACCCACACTTAGCCTCATGCTTAGGTTTCCTAAATACAACTTCATTTAGGTCAATACAACTTTTTCCACTTGATCTCTTTCGTAGATCTTAGGGTTAGGTCAGATCCATTGAATCTACCCGCTTTATGTTCTTCGACTTCTTTATCTCAAATCTCTTAAAGATTTACAATAAAATTTTTTACGGTGCATTAAATGCTTCCATACAATCAATAAATAAAGTCAACATGTTTTACATAATCCAAGAATTCTACGATGTCGGCTGAAAATCTGAATTCCCTTCAAATATAAAAATACTGACGCTCGGCCAATACTATGTTCAACTTCTCGGTCTATACTAGAAAGCTTGGTCAATACTAAAACTATTTCCTCGGCTAACACTATCTTCCTCCACAATTAATTGATGTTCGGTCAACACTAGATTTGCTGGGCATACACTAACTCCATCGACACTAACATCACTCAGCTTAAACTAGATTTCTCCTCTTTTGCTCAGTTAAGCCTACAAATTTAGTCTTCATTCTTACTAAGATAAACAATACATTATCTTATCATTGTGCAACATAATCAAGTACTGATTGTAATACCATAATAACTCAACCTTTCCTTAGGTGCTATTGTTACCAACCTTTCCTATCCCCTTCTCATCAATCAAATAGATATAGTACTTTCCTAAGTAGCAACATTCTTACTAGTTAAGGTTTGACATCAATGACAATACAACAATTGCTTCAATTGCAGTTTCCAACACTATAGACATGCACAATATGATTTGGATGAGGTAGAAAGTCCCGATCCAAATGAACGCATTATCATCAAGGAGGTTCATTTCTATATCAGTGATGATAAGGCTCATGATAGGATCTATCTAGTTCATTGTTTTGCAATGTTTTTTGAAGATATTGCGAATCATGGGATAAAGGCTTCGCAACACTAGATTTGGTCTGATGGTTGTGCAGGTATGTGTATAGAAACTTCAATTTATTTTCATTGTCATTTAATTATTTTGTTAAATTATTAAAGGATGACATGTATGTATGCATGTACAACTTAATTTTGCAGGACAATTTAAATCTGCAAAAGCCTTTAATTGGCTAGCCATGCAACATGCTATATGCAATGTTAAGTTTTTGTGGAACTTCTTTGAAAGTGGACATGGAAAAGGAGAGCATGATGGAGCAGGAGCATGTGTGAAGCGTACACTTTGCCAACAGGAACTTGCAAGTGGAAATGGTGTCCAATATATATATATATATATATATATATATATATATATATATATATATATATATATATATATATATATATATATTGAAAATAACATAATTTTAGCTTAGATCCATTTTCTTTAAACTGATAATTCAGAAATGGACAGGTAATGTGATAGAGAATTCAAAGAAAATTGTTGAATGGTGTCATTTTCTCCTCGGGACACCATATACAACAAACGTTATTTTTGGGAAGTGAAAGGTAATTTATATTTTGTTGTAAAATTTTAAATTAAATTTTGATTTTGTGTTCATGTCTATCTTTTTATAATTGTTGATCTAAAAATGTGCAACTTTCATTTCATATTTGTAACAAATATAGACCGATCTAATCCTTACAATTGTCAAAGAATTGTTGGTATTAGAAGTTTACATAAATTGATCACTATAGGAGAACACAAACCTCTTTTGATTCAAGTAAGAGAAAAAACATGTTTTTGTGCTCACTGCATTAAGGACAATCCATTGAGTCAATGTGAGAATATTGCAAATGGATATGTTTCACGATGGGATATGAAAGTGTTAATCAGAATGCCTCCTTATGAAGATGATGACATTGACATAAACATTCATGATCCTATATATTTAGCTGATTATGAGCGTGTTTTTGATTTAGTTGTTACAGGTGCGTGCAGATACATGTTCTTTTATTTAATTTTAATTTATCATATAAGTGATGTTTAATTTTAATAAAATCTATTTATATAGGTGATATTTTTGTTGTAGTTGTGGATCTTGACAATGTAGAAAGTTTAGATTATTATCTACTAAGATGCACTAAAGCAAAATACAAGTTGACAGAACAAACTATAGATGGTGATGGACAAACATATCCAATTGATTTAGCTATTATTGAAGGAACCTATTATCAGAAAATAAAGGTCGACATAAATGGTGTTCAATTTATTGAATACATGTGTGGCTAAAAAGTTCTACATTACAGCCACTTGGTTATAGCAACAAAGTTACAATTCGAGGCATTGCCAAAAAGAAAACATGGCAATTAGAAGTGGAGGTTATCTATTGAAGAATATGAAAAACTTTTGGAGATAATAAAATATAGAGAGGATCCAGACTATATGTATGAGGAGCTTTAGAACTCTATAAGCTTCAAAATAAACTTCTTTTTGTAGCTCTTGTAGTTTAATATTTAAACTCTATTGTTTGAACTTTCATGTTTGAACTCATATATATATTGTATGTTTTTATGTATGTATGTTAGTTAATTAATTGTATGCTTTGATTAATTAGTTATTTAATTAATTTTTTGCTTTGATTAATTATGTTAGTTAGATTATTTAATTATGTTACTTACTTAATTAATTGGTAATTGTTAGTTAATTAGTTACCTCCCCTTTGATTAATTGTATGCTTTGATTAGTTAGTTAGTTAATTAATTGTATGCTTTGATTAATTAGTTAGTTAATTAATTGTTTGCTTTGATTAATTATGTTAGTTAATTAATTGGTAATTGGTAATTAATTAGTTACCTCCCCTTAAGACCTCCCCTTAAGACATTAGTTAGTTACTTATTTAATTATTTTTTACTTACATGTATGTCAGTTAATTAATTGTATTCTTTGATTAATTAGTTAGTTAATTAAATGTATGCTTTGATTAATGCTTTTGGTAATTATGCTTTAGTTAATTATGATAGTTACTTAAAATTAATTATATGTTTTCATGCATTACCTCCCCTTAAGACATTAGTTAGTTAGTTACTTAATTATGTTAGTTAGATTACTTAATTATGTTAGTTACCTAATTATGTTAGTTAGTTAGATTACCTAATTATGTTAGTTAATTATATTAGTTACCCACGTAATTAATTAGATTACTTAATTATGTTAGTTACCTACTTAATTAGTTAATTATGTTAGTTACCTACTTAATTAATTGTCCCAATTGTTAGTCTGTTAATTATGTTAGTTACCTAATTGGTAATTTTTAGTTAAGTAGTTACTTAATTAATGTATGCTTTGATTAATTACCTCACCTTAAGACTTTAGTTAGTTACTTATTTAATTATTTTTTACTTACATGACATTAGTTAGATTACTTAATTGTTAGAAATATTTAAAATAACATTAGTACATGACATAACATAATGTATACATAACACATGTATAAAATAAGTCTAAAAGATGAAATAACACACAAACATATAACATGTAACATGTAATGTTTGAAATATGTAATTATGTAATGTATAACATAAGAAATAAAACACAACCATATACCATGTACATATATGAAATGACTAAAATATCTACATGTATGTATGAAATGTCTAAAATGAAATATCTATGAAATGTTATAGCATGTATATATGAAATGTCACATGAAATATCTAAAATAACATGGTCACTCAACTAGGGCCATGTCTTGATCCGTGACCTGATGCTGGTGCACCTCCTCCTGATTTTTGTGTACAATAAACAAAATATGTCATGCATACATACATGTATAATAAATTTTAAATACTTATGATCATAGAAAATTAATTTTTTGAACAAACATCTCAATGTACATGTGTATCATGATGGAAAGGGTCACGTGGAGTCTGTATATCTCCATATGGTGCATCATCCTCATCAATAACCTCCTGGAGTACACATATATATAACATATATTAATCAAATTTCAAATATATGTGTAATTTTTTTAAATAAATAAAAATTAAATTTAATTATATATACCATAGCGGCCTCTAATGCTCTCCTGAAAGTGCTCAAATCTAATGATTGTATTGATATAGCCATAGGATCAATCCGGTCATTTGTAAGCAATGTACTAAAAAGTTGACAACCTGGATGTGATGAAGTGGCCTGCATGGTCTGATGATGAGCTATAGGTGGTGCAGTCTGCGGAGGACCTATAGATGGCAGTGTAGTCATCTGAGGACCTGTTGGTCATGCAATTTGCTGAGGACCTATCGGTGTTGCAGTCTGCTGAGGATTTTTTGGTGGTGTAGTCTGCTGAGAACCTGATCCAGTACTAATATAGGTCCTAACAAATGATAGAACCTCCCTAAGTGAAATCGCACCGAGCATCTGTATGGATTGATATGCACAAGGAAGATCATTGGATAATAATGCACTCGTACATAGAAAATCGTCCATATCTGATATAGATGTAACTTCCAGGGGAGATGGTATGTCGACTATATCATATAGATCACCACTAGAAGATGCATCCTATGTAGGTGGAGGAATGCTAGAACGAGATTGTAACATGTATCTCCCCACATGATCAGATGACATCTCCTGAACCTGTGTGGCGATACTTTCTATAATAGAATAAATGTCCCTCCTCATCTTGTCATTTGGCACACTCGCTCCTGCCATTTCTAAACCTCTTGGTATGACCAAAAGGTTTGGACCCACCCTTGCCCACTTATTAACAGGCACAGGGGCATCAGGCGCTTAGAACCTATCAGATAATCTCCCTCTCCCTTGTCCAACATAATCAAGAAAATCTGTATAATCAACATCAAGGTGCAAATGAAATTCTACAAACAATTATTTGTAGAATTATAGTGGCAACTCATCCTTCTGGGGCCACTTGTGCTGAGAAGCCAACCATCGAGGATATATAAATGGTCCCACCAGGTCATCCTCACATCTCGTGACCATGTACCCTCTCACCTTCCTCATGTCTCGATAATGAGGAAACATGCCCTTCACCATAGGGGTGGAAACAACTGTATCGATCTCATTGTAGTTCATAGTGTCAGTAACAATGTGAGACAAAGAACTATTGAATGCTGATAGTATCATACAGGTTGTATGATTGAACTGTGTCAATCATACACATCAAATCATCTCTAATAATGTTCACCCTTTGTCTATTGGGAATGGTAGTGGATGAAGCAAAGGTCTGATCCAAAACATGTAATGCTCATCTCAAACTGTCAATAGTATCCGCAAATAGCTTCTCTCTAGCCTTTGTTGTATCAGTTCATCTATGAGAGGAATGACCACTACCACTACCACTACCACCCCCCCATGAACACTAGGCTCTCCTGAATCTACTGACCCTCTACTCGATGCCATGTAATAGATAAACAAGAATATATATAGATCTCTGCACATGTACATACAAATTTAAGAAACATACATGTTACAAATTTAATCATCTAGTTTAAAATTGATATATATATATATATATATATATATATATATATATATATATATATATATATATATATATATATATATATATATATATATATATATATATATATATATATATATATATATATATATATATATAAACATACATGTTACAAATTTAAGATCATCTAGTTTAAAAATGAAATCTATATATACATGTACATACAAATTTAATAAACATATTAATCCTACTAAGTCTTAAGGGGTCATACTAATCATGTTACCTATATTAATTGGTCATATTAGTCACATGTTAAGTATTAATTAGTCTTAATTGGTCAATTAATAGGTCCTAATTGGTCCAGTATTAGTCACATGTTAGGTCTTAATTGGTAGGACTATTAGGTCTTAGTAGGTCATATTGGACATAATTGGTCAAGTATAGGTCCTATTAGTTCTTAAGGGTGGACTATTAGGTCTTATTAAAGTAGGTATCAGGTCTTATTAGGTCATATTAATCAGTTTAGGTGTTATTAGTCATATTAGTCACATGTTAAAAGTCTTAATTACTTAATTAATAGGTCCTAATTGGTCAAATATTAGTCACTTGTTAGGTCTTAATTGGTTAGGTATTAGGTCTTAATTGGTTTCTAGAATTTTTGTTTATGTTGTTTATGTCGTATTAATCCTATTAAGTCTTAAGGGGTCGTATTAATTGTGTTACCTGTCTTAATTGATCAAATTAGTCACATGTTAAGTCTTAATTAGTCTTAATTGGTCAATTAATAGGTCCTAATTGGTCAAGTATTAGTCACATGTTAGGTCTTAATTGGTAGGACTATTAGGTATTAATAGGTCATATTGGACCTAATTGGTCAAGTATAGGTCTTATTAGTTCTTAAGGGTGGACTATTCTAGGTCTTATTAGTAGGTATTAGGTCTTATTAGGTAATATTAATCAATTTAGGTGTTATTAGTCATATTAGTCACACATTAAAAGTATTAATTGCTCAATTAATGGGGCCTAATTGGTCAAATATTAGTCACTTGTTAGGTCTTAATTGGTTTCTAGAATTTGTTGTTTATGTTAGTTTCTAGTGTTAGAGTTTAATAGGAAATATTAATCATGTTAAGAGTCCTATTAGATGTTAAGGGTCTTATTAGGTTTTACTAGATTTTAAAAGGTCTTATTACATCTTCTTAATTTCATGTTAGGTCTTAATTGGTCAGAGAGAGAAAGTTTATGTTAGCTTCTACCGTTAGAGTTTATGTCGCTTCAGCTTCTAGTTTCATGTTGGTTTAATGTTAAGGTTCATGTACGTTTCATATTAAGGTTTATTTTTTAATTATGTTAAGGGATCTTTTTTTAAATTAGGTTTCTGGTTAGGGTTCATGTTTATTTAATGTTAATGTTTATGTTGGTTTGAATGTTTTAATATAATGTTTCTAATAATTTATATACGTTTTCCTAGTGTTTTGTAGCATTTTGGTAATATTTTAAAACATATCTAATAAAAATAAATTAATTAAATAACTAACACATTTTATTAACTAAAAAAAATATTATATTAATTAAATAACTAAATCTACATAAAATCATATTATTTAATTTCTACAATTAAAAATAATAAAACTACATAAACAAAAACAACTATTAAATTAATATTTTTATTTAAATTACATTTATTTAATATTAAATTAAAAAAAAAACTATTAAATTAAACATTTTTATTTAAATTAGAATTATCTAATATTAAATAAACAAAAATAGCTATTAAATAAACATTTTTTATTTAAATAACAATTATTTCATATTAAATTAAAAAAACAACTTAAAAAACCTTAAAAAAATATTAAAAAACATTAAAATAAAAAAACTAAAAAAATGGCCTACCTCTTTCGGCCGAAATACCGGCTGAGCTCTTCACAAAATTCAAAAGCCGCTCAAACCAAATGAGCCGCTCATTGCGATTTTTTTGTTTATATAGAATTTTAGGGGTTCAGCCGGACCCCTTTTGGCCGAAAGGGTTCTGATCGAACCCCTCGTGCCACATAGAAGCCATTTGGCACCTAGTGGGTGCCACATAGTTCTGGCCGAACCAGGTCCGACCAGACCGCCTAGGTTTGTCCTCTAGTGTGACAAAGTTTTGTACTTTTACCCCTTTAAGAGCATTCCAAGGTGGTGATTCAAAGTTGGAGGGGTCTTGGATCGTAGTGGAGATCAGAGATTGTTGATTGAAGGGTAGAAGAGGTTCAAGCCATCATGAATGAAGATTTGGAAAGAAGAGAGACTTATGGATACTCACAATTCAGAATACAATGCAAATGTATGGTTAAGGTTTGTAATATGGTCATTTCCAGTGGTTCATTTTTCAATTTTGTTTCAGTTGAGATGGTTGAAAAGTTGAGTCTACAACAAATAGTGCATAGAAGACCTTACATGGTATAGGGATTACATGGTGGAAACCAAGTTGAGGTTAGATGACAAGCATATATTCATTTCAACATTGGAACCTATGATGATGTTGTCTTGTGTGATGTTATTCCATTGATAGGATGCCATTTGATCCTTGGGAGGGCATGGAAAGTAGTAAAACATACATTATATGATGGAGAATTGAATAGCTACACCTTCATGCATGGTGGAAGACAAATGATATTGAGGTCCACTACACATTTCCCAGAGAGGTATAATGCTGACACATGTCCTACTCAATGGAATTTTATAGTGATGTGGATTTAACACATGGTTTAAAATGAAATTTTTTCATTGGTTGGTTGGTCCGTGTAAGGTAAAAAGTAAGTCTCAGCTAGTCAACTTTGTGATTATCGTCTAATATGAGAGGAAAGGGAGGATCAACAACTCAATTTTAAAAAATTGAAATATGAGCTGTAATGTGTTTTGTGAACATTGTAGGCACCAGTTTTCAACGCTAATGTCTTAATGGTGTTTCGTACAAATTAAGTGCAGAATGCTGACAGGGGTACAAAGCAATAATGATATTTTCAAATGACATATTTGCTCTTGAGATCTCAGTCGAAAAGCATTTTCTCTCTGCGTTTTAGTCTTCAAATATTTTTGAAAGGTGGTAGGTGCTTTTACTGTGATATTTGAACTATTTTTATTTTCAATTCTGGTGCTAGTGAATTATAATTTGTGAAGGGTTGGAATACTAGTTCTGTTATCATTTCACGCAGAGTTGTTCTTTCAAACCCTAGTTGTTAAAGATGGTACCGCACAGAGAGTTTAAGGGAGAAATTGATTATAAGAAGAGGGTTGTCTATGACGATTTACATTAGTTGTTGCCTCCTTCCAAAAATGATGCCTCAAAGATGAAGGATATGGTTCCAAAAAACCCTAGAAAATAGGTAGGGGAAGGATTGTATAATAGGGGTATGTGGACAAGGGACCCTAAGGTTGAATACATTGGGTTGACCCTGTTTAAGATTGCATATTCACAAAAAATGCATGTGCACCTCATAGTAACATATGGAAATTTGATGTTGGAAAATTGGTTGTGCCAAGTGTCTTTATGGATACAGATATCCTCTTGCAAGTAGAAAAATGCTATGATCTAGTGACAAGGGTGGTAAGGGATGTAGATGGACATATTTTGATTAGCATAACAACAGATGATTTAAGAGAGGTGTTCACATTGAATGATCCTTCCATTGGTCTAGAAGAGATTAAGTTTGATAATTTCAAGAAGGTTTATGAAGCTCAGAGAGATTACTTCAAGTCATGCCCTTTGAGGGAGTTTTTTGACAAGATTGGTACTTTGTGTGTGGTTAGTTCAAGTACTCTAGAGCCAAGCCAGTTAGATCTCTTTAGTTTAAGAGCACATGGCATGTATAGGTCATTGGCTTACATATTTGGTGAGGATGAGGCAACACACATGCCAATTCATTTTATGTTCATGATGGTTCATATTTTACACCCCCTCTTGGCAGTTGTTTTTTACTTTGCCCCTTTTGTTGTTGAGCTGATTCACCAAGGTTTGTTGGGAATTTAGAATTTTAAGGTTGACATGCCATTTGGGTAGTACTCTATGCTGATGCATATGTTTTTGTACAAGGGTGTGAATATCTTTTGTCAGATTATGGAGATTGTGTAGGAAAGAAATGGTGACTCACTGCTTGTCCAATTGTGGAGTAATGAGTTGTCATGGGACCGAGCTAATGCTAGTTTTCTCATTTTTGACAAAAATTTTGCCTCTAGGCTTAGGACATTATTATTTTTGGAAAACCCTAGAATTCCTAAAGGGTTATTAAGATTAATTAGACCAAAGGAATATGCAAAATAAAGAGATTTGTGAGAAGAAAAAATAAGAGTTTTGTGATAGGGATACAAATGATATAGAAAATGAGACAAAGGGGGATATGATGAGAAAATTTGAGAAGATGACCCTAGAAGAAGGTAGAGCAATGGTCCATATTGTAGGTGTGATGATTATCCTTGAGTGGGATATAGTAGATCCAATATTTTTTGATACTATAGGGAAAAGTATGACCATTGTACATTCTACCATTAAGGAGGCACAACAAGCTACCAAGGGAGTGGTCTTTTTTGATGACCATGTTTCTCTTGTGATGTGGTCTCTTAAGAGAGAAGAGAGTAGAAAAGGGAATGAGGTATACCCCTCTAAATACTCCAGAAACCTAGTAGTCAAGAGAGTTGGGGATATTTCAATTGTTGAGGCTTCTAGTGTAGTTTTGGAAACTGCCAAGTTCAATCTCAAAGTTGCAGAGAGGGAGGCCCAAGAGAAAGAGGAGAAGATGATGAACTACAAATGATTTAGAACGTAATTGAAGAATCTATGATAGAGGATCACCGAGGAGTTTTTGATTAGATATGTAAGATGATTAAATTAGTATTGTGTTTTCACTAATGTCAACTAGTTTGACAGTACTTATCTTGTAAGTTACTATACCAGAACATCTATAGAAAAGGAGTGAAAGAGATGAAGAACAAAAATATCTACATAAGCAAGATGTATATGATAGATGAGGATAAAGAATACATTGAGTAACTTATTGATGAGTATGACCTTATGATATTGACTTGATTATGTTGCATTCATCTATGATGAAGGATAGAGCTGAAAGACACAAAGTTGTGTTGTCAGTTGATGAAGCATTTTTAGTATACACCGACGGAGCGCAGTGTATACTGACCATAGTATTAACTGATCTTGTGTTCACCAATGCATTTCTTTGTTAACTGAGCAAGGAAAAAGGAATTAAATGATTAGTTTAGCCGATAAGGATTGATGAGCTGGAAAATACCTTGAAATTAGTGATAACAGATAAGGTTTGTTACAAAGATCAATGGCTAGCATAATTTGAGGAAGATCTGATGGATTGAATTGAAACGTGTTACTGACACATCAACCAAGGAAGTTAAAAGTGGAAATATCAATGATGATGACTAAGCGGCAAAATTTGATGGAGGATAAGAAAATGATTTACATGTCTATATAAGAGACAAGAGTTTCACATAGAACCAGATGCTAGAAGAAGAAGATACTATAGATATATCATGTGAACAAGTTTTTATGCATTTTGATCATACTGGTTAGTAAGAACCAAACTACACAATATACCGAGCATCATAAATCTATTACCGAGCGATAGAGAGTAATTACCGACGGACAGTAAGTTAATACATTGTTGAATCTGAAGTGTTTCATTGATCAGAAAGATTTGTATGAGCTGAATATTGATCTGAACATCTGCAATTGAAGTTGTAATAGATTAGATCACCTACTATTACATATTTAACCATTTTACACAGTCAAATCTCTTAACCTAGTGGACTAAGAAAGTCTTATTATGTATCATTGATAGAATGAACATTGTTATCTTGTCAACCCCATAGTGAATGTTGGTTGGATGATAACGGTTAGTGTTAAATCCTCTAACAAGGTCACACCTAACAGTGTGTTTGTAACCTTTAATAGGGTTGGGTCTTCACCGACCTCACTTTAGAAGAGTGAATAATTTTTGGGTTGCCAGTCCCAGGTGGTTTTTCCCTTCACAGTGTTTCCATGTTAAATCTCTTGTGTTATGTGTTGATTATGATATTTGTTTGATGTCATATTTGCATGTTGCATACTTGATTTGATCGGTAATCATTATATGGTATTGACTAGTAATCGGTAAAAGCATAGACAGTTAAGTATTTCAGGTTACCGAGCATCAGAAGTTTTAAGATAATTTTTTTTTGGATTATACATTTTGTTTTGGGACACTCGATAACTAATTCACCCCCCTCTCAGTTATTATAAAAACTGGTATCAGAGCATTGCTTGCTTGGAATAGAGTTATAAGGACTTCAGTACAAAGATCTCAAAATGTATAAGAGGGAAGTGCCAAAGCTGAACAAAGAGAACTTCATAGTATGGCAGAGAAGAATGAAGTTGCATGTATTTGGAATTGGGAATTCTGCCCTTACACTAATGGAGAATGGATACATTGCACCACCTACTAGTCCCCTGACACTTGATCGACTAAGAGATAGGCGTGAACATAATATTACTATGATGGAGATTGCTACTGCTTGTACCGATAATGAGTTTGAAGATATTAAAAATTGCACAATTGCCAAAGATATGTGGGATAAACTTGCTCAAGTTTACAGTGGTGATGTGAATGTTAAAAGAGCTAGAGCTGAAAGCCTAAGAGATAGATTCAATGATATGAAGATGAAGGAAGGTGAGAATATTGTACAATACACAAATAGCCTTAAAGAGGTATTACATGCTATTAGAGCATCTGATGGTGTTATTAAAGAGGAAACTATTGTAAGAAAGGTTCTCAGGACATTATTGCCAGTTTATGCAATCAGAATCTCTTCAATTCATGAAACAAGGTCTGCTTCAGGTAATTCCCTTATACTTGACAATCTGATTGGTAAACTCATAGGTTTTGAATTGAATAACTTTGACAATATTGTTGTACCATTTGTGGAATCCACTTTCATGACTTCTTTGAAGATTGGTAAGTCTAGCAGGAAGAATAAGAATGATAGTGATAGCAATACCGATGATGATCTTAATGAACTTGAAGCTCTTATGGCTAGGAGGTTACCCAACGGTAAAGGAAGGTATAGAGGCAAGTTAAATTTACCATACTTTAATTGTAAAGAGGTTGACCACATCACTGATAGATTTCCACATAAGAAAGATGATGATAGATCCAAAGACCGATCCAAAGGAAGCTATGGAAGAAGAGTCAATGGAGGCTACCGACACAACAAAGACAACCGAGACAGTAATGACAAAGGCAAAAAGGTATGTTATATAGTTGAAGATAATGAATCTGAATTTGAATCTAATGATGATGTAGAGGTAGTATTTGTTGCTATGAAAAATGGCTAAGAGGAAGAAGAAAAACATGAAGAAAAAGCACTGATCTCTAAAGTAAACCGAAATGATACATGGATCATAGACAGTGGGTGTACACATCACATGACTGGTGATGAAGAGAAATTTGATCAACTTGAAGAATACAATGGAGGATCTATGAGAATGGGTAATGATGCACCCTGTATGGTAAGAGGTAAAGGTTCACTGATGATTAATGATAAGATAAAATGTGAAAATGCATACTGGATAGATGGATTGAACTATAATTCGCTAAGTGTGGCACAACTGAACAATTCAGCCCACCAACTTGCTTTTGAGAGCAAAAAGGTAAAGATTTATGATGATGGAGGAAGACTTGTCAGAACTGGTACACAATCCAGAGGTAATCTATTTTATCTTGATATTGATCAGTCTTCTTGTTTGATAATGAAAGATGAAGATGCATGGTTGTGGCATAAGTGGTTATGTCATGTAAAATTTGATAACATGATTAAGATCAGTAAAAGGAAAAGAGTTAGAGGTCTACCTAACTTGTCAAAACCTGATCATGTTATGTGTCATGAATGTCAGAAAGGTAAGATGACCAAGTCTAGTTTCAAAAGCAAAGACTATTCAACAAAGAAGATACTTGACTTGGTTCATACTGACCTATGTGGTCCTATGAGAACTCAGAGTTATTATGGTGATAGATACTTTATTCTTTTTGTTGATGACTATACCAGATTGATGACTATCATGTTCTTAAAAGAAAAATCTAAGGCATTCAAGATGTTTAAATGGTATAAGGCAAAAGTAGAAAAAGAGACAGGTAAAGAATTGAAATGTTTAAGATTTGATAGAGGAGGTGAATTTATCTTTGATGAATTTACTAATTTCTATAATGAGCATGGTATTAAAAGATAGGACTTAACACCAAGGACACCTCAGTAGAGTGACATTGCTAAAAGAAGGAACAGGTCAATAATTGACTATGCTAGAACATTGATGTTGTAAAAGAATGTTGCTTAGACATACTGGATGGAAGCTGTCAGTACAACTATTTATGTTCTTAACCGAGTTCAACTGAAGAAGGACACCAACAAGACAGCCTATGAGTTATGGTTTGGACACAAATTGACAGTAAGTTATTTCAAAATTTTTGGAAGCAAATGTTTTATTTTGAAGGATGAAAGAAATGGAAAATTTGACTCAAAAGGTGATGAGGGTATAGTCCTAGGATACTCTACTAAAAGCAAAGCATATAAATGTCTGAATAAAGTTACAAATAAAATGATTGAAAGCACTACTATTCGGGTAGATGAGTTTGATGACAAAAATGCAGAGGAAAGTAGAAAGGAATTGAAAGACTATGGTAGATTCACTTACATTGAACATCCTGAGTATCTACCAACACAACAGATAGTGATAACCGGTCAATAGGCAAATCCTACTGAGGAACAAGAAAGAGAAACAGATGAGCAGGATGGAGCTACTGAGCAAGAAAATGAACCTACACAGGATGAATAGGAAAGAAGAGACTGAGTATTGGCAAGATTTATCAGAAGACATCATCTTGAGACACAAATGATTGGAGACAGACAAGCTAGCATGATGAAAAGAAGCAAAGCAAGACAAGGTACATGTCTAGTTTGTGAATTTGAACCTAAAAATGTGAAAGTTGTGTTAGATAATGATGAATGGGTCAATGCAATGAAAGAGGAGATAGAGCAAATAGAGAAGAACAAAACTTGGAGTTTAGTACCCCGACCAAAAGACAAGAATGTTATCGGTACTAAATAGATATTCAGGAACAAACTCAATGAGAAAGGAGAGGTGACAAGAAACAAGGCTAGATTGGTATGCAAGGGATATGCACAAGAAGAAGGAATTGATTATGGTGAAACATTTACACTAGTTGCTAATTAGAAGGAGTTAGAATGCTACTTTCATATGCTACACACAAGAAATTTAAGGTTTATCAAATGGATGTAAATTCAGCATTTTTGAATGGAATACTTGAAGAAGAGGTCTACATAGAACAACTAGAAGAGTTTGTTGATCCAGAGAATAAAGACATGATATAGGCTACACAAAGCTTTATATGGTTTGAACCAAGCACCAAAAGCATGGTATGAAAGGCTGCACACTTACTTGTTAAGTATTGGATTTGTTAGAACTAGTGAGAACAACAATTTGTATATGAAAGGAGATACTGATGATCCTATTCTTATTACTAAAATATTTGTGGATGATATTATTTTTGGAGGCCAAGATCACATAGGCATAACCTTTGCTGATGAAATGAGAAAAGGGTTTGAAATGCTTATGTTCAGAGAGATTAAATTCTTTCTAAGACTACAAGTGATTCAACAGAGTGATGGAATATTCATCACACAATCTAAATACATAAAGGAAGTCTTGAAGACATTTGGCATGGAAGATGCTAAACTTGTGGGAACACTGATGGCTACTGGATGTAAATTGACTAAGGAAGATGAAACTACAGAGGTAAACCAAATGCTATACCGATCTATGATTGGTAAGCTAATGCATGTAGTTCATAGTAGACCAGATATAGCACATGCTATGGGAATTGTCGCTAGATTTTTTGCTAACCCTAGATAATCACACATGGTTGCTGCAAAGTGAATCTTAAGATACTTGAAAAAGACTGAAGATTATGGCTTATGGTATCCTAAGGAAGGCAAATTTGAACTGAAGGTTTACACTGATACTGATTGGGCTGGAAATGTGGATGACAGAAAAAGCACCACCGAAGGAGCATTCTTCTTTGGTGAAAGACTTGTTACATGGACAAGTAAGAAACAAGCTTGCATTTATCAATCTACAACTCAAGTAGAGTATGTTGCTGCTCCTACTAACTTTTCAAACATTACATATATTAAGCAAGTACTGGAAAAAATGAATGAGGTAATCACTGAGCCGGTGATTATATACTGTGATAATACAAGTGTGTATACAAATAAATGTATCTTCATAGGATTAGGGTTAATCATCAATAATAAATCAAATATAAACTAAATACAACCACAATTAAGCAATTATTTAACAATATTAATGACAAATTGAGTATCCTATGGCTCTCTAATTAGAATGAATAATGAAGCTCTCAGCAAGCTCTCACTAATGACAGTTCTAATATGAGAATGACAATGATAAAACAATGCTAATGCTAAAGCTCACAAATATCAAGATAAAATGCTGAAATTGCTCTCCAAATGCTTTCTAAATTGAAATTGCAAGAGGTTTGATGCAATTCTCAGATAGGTGGTTGATGAATTATGAAGGATTTTAGCCTCCCTTTTATAGATTTTCCCAATGTGAGGGGGTGTGGTTGGGTTTGATCATGATTGAGTTGGGGTTAAGGTTTTGGTAACACCATTTTGAAGACAAAGCAAAGTTTGTGTCCTCAAAGCTTGGGACAAGTAGACAAGATGGATGGCTGAGATTCTCTTCCACTTTGAGTGAATGAGATTCAATTTTGGCTTAATCCATGTGAATACCTTTCCTCCAATTTCATTGGTTGATTGATTTTCCTCTCCTTTTGGGTTGTTGAGAGTAATTGATTTTCTTTAGCCATGTACCCCTTGAATGGGTTGAATTAATTTAATCCAAGACTATACAATTACTTAAATTAATTGTATTTTGATTTGATTGCATTTGACTAAAATGCTTTCAATTTTGATTTATCTTGAATTAAGATTTGATTTTCATTTTGATTGGCTAATTATGCATTGTGATTCAATTGATTCAATTATGTCCTTGATTTTCTTTGATTTCCATTCATTTGCTTTGAATTATTGTTAAATTGTCTTTGTTCATTTTTAGGTGATTACAAATGTCCCTCTTTGAGTTGACGTGCGAAGCATGTCAATTCAAAGAATACTCTGATCTTGCTTGATTGATAGGTCCTAATTCAACAATGGTCAATCTCTGATGTTCATTCTTAATGTCTTTTGATGGTCGATCCTTTGATTTTTGATATGAAATTGATGCCGATATGATACTCTTCCAATTGATGTGATCCTGTGATGATCATTCTTGATATGATGATTGATTTAATGACCAGTCCTGATGTGATTCTTGATTTGATGCTTTGATATGATGCCCCTTTCATTTGATTATGAAAAATTTTCTGATAAAAGCTTTTGCCTTGATTCGATGATTGGTCTCTAATTTTTTATGATGTTACCACTGATATTATGATTGCATGCCCCCTCGGGAAATGAATCAAAATGATTGCGATTGATTTGGTTAAGATTGAGCAATGTCGATTTGTTTCCCGATATAGAAATTTAAAAATGCCCCAATCATGAGAGAATGTGATGAGAGAAGATGCGATTGATAAGATGTTGATGCTCCAAATAAGTTGATGATGGTTTGGTATCATTTGATGTCAGTTAGAATCACTTGGTTGATGTTGATGTCAATCTGATAGGATAAGTTGATGGGTTGATATTTCACTCTCAAGATCTAGAGAGACAAAACAATGATTTTCCTTCCTTACGATATAGAGTTAGGATATTTGATGCACTCAAAATGAGAAAATGGATGATAGGATAACTTGATTGATGTTAGATAATCACTTAGATGATTTAATTGATTGATATTTGATACATGATTAGATGATATAGAATTATGGATTGATAGAAGAGAAAGTAATGAATAGGATTAGGTTGCCCCTATTTGATTAGCATGATTGATTGTTGATGATGTCCTTGAGGAAGCATGAATCATTTTGATGGATCAAACATTTGAAGATGTATCTTGATGATGTTGATGTACCTTTGGTGATCAGATTGAGAAGAGTTTTTGATGATGTATACTTCAAACATTGATGACGTTGATCAAGACTTTGATTATATTGATGGACACTTGATGATGTCATTGATCATTTGATGTATCTTGATTTGGTCTTTTGATGATGATAACTCCACCCCCTTTTAGATTTTCCTCTTGCAAATTAAGCTAAGAAAGGCCAAACAATATATACAATGCATCTAATCTAAGATGTATGCAGCTAACTATCATTATTCAAAATTTGGAGCTTATAATCATCATTGAGATTTTGGAACATGAAATTGGTACAACCCTCACTGCTTCAATCGTGATGATATGAATACCTCTTTCCTCATATTTTAATATTGCAAGTAAATAATCAAAGAATTGATCCCTTTCATATACAAATGTCCTCGATGATTCTTTGATGATCATGTCATTAGACGGATTCACATACTACTATGAATCAACATGGAAAGCACTCGAGAAGCAATCAAGAAAATATCATGTCTTCATCATCGCTCATCTAGTCAAAGACTTCATCGATTTTCTAAAAGGACATGATTCCCAAAAATTTAGTAACACTTCAAACATTTTTGCTTTTGTTTGTAGATCCATATTTCAAAAAAACTTCATCCACTTTGATCCTTAGTTATGTTTAAGCCTTTTTAGATTTTGATATGATTTTTTTAAATTTTTGTCATTTAGATCAAGTATTTGGATGTTTGAAAGGTGATATTGATCATGAAGTTCAAGTGTAGCCATTTTCCAATTTTGATGCAATGATTTGGATCAACTGATGTCTTCTTTACTAAGCTCATTGAGTTTGGATTGGTGCCCCCAGTTTGATTTAGCAATGATCATGCTTTGTTGGGCAATGCAACTTTTGAGTGTTTGCTTAAGATTTGCAATTTTTGTTTTTTTTAAATTTTAAATTTTTTGGATTTTTAGAGATTTTTTGATTTTTAGAAATTTTTGATGTTTTTGGATTTTTCAAAAGATTTTTGATGTTTTTGGATTTTTTAAGGAACATTTTCACCATTTTAGATTTTTAGAGATTACTAGTTCTTAAGCAAGATCACATTGAATTTGTCCCCAATGTCTAGCAAGGTATAGGACATGAAAGATGGATTTGCAAACTGATGGATGCGAGGTGAATAGGCCATGATGGATGAAGCAAGTATGTTACCTATAGGACTATCTCCTCAAGATTATCCAAGCTATGGAAAAATAATATCTCAATATAGGCCAATGATGTGGTGTTGGATAACATATGGAATAATGACCTGGTGGCATGACAATGGTCCAAAGGAATGGACATATCCAGAGACATTTTCTAACATTTTTTCTTTTTTTCATTTTTCATTTTTCACTTGGATCAAGATCAATGTGGATAGGATCATACAATTATGATAAAGGGATGGTGAAGGCTATGAGTGAATGGTTTGGAATTATGGAAGGGCTTCTTAGGAATAAGAAAGATGGCTTTAAGATAAGCAAGATCATGATAGGGTAGCGTGGACGTAGCAAGTGAATAGGCTGATGGATAGGATAACTCATGCCAAGATACTTAATGCTCATAGATATGTTCAACCTTGTCAAGATCAAAGGTGAAAGTTGAAGTATGAATGCAAGTGAGATAAATGGTAGAAAGATGAAGGATATGATGGATGAAACTTTCCCCCAAGTGTAGAGTGCAAGAGAGGAATTACGCATGATGCTTGTTTACCAAGTTTTCATCATGGTACTTGTTTGAGATTCCACAAGAAGTGGTTTTCACCATGGGATAGATTTCTTTTCTTTTCTTTTCTTTTTCTCTTTTTTTTCTTTTCTCTTTGGATGGACTCAAGCTTCATGCTCTTTGGATACTCCTCTAAAAGGTATGATATGACAAGCCAAGGCTGCTGAAAGTTATGCTCAAAGATGTTGATAGGGTGATGGAAAGGTGATATGGTGGATAAGGTAAAGGGTGGCTAAAGATTTATGCAATGGATTGGATAAGGGAAATGGAAGGATAATGGATGAGAGGATAATAAGTCTTTCCATGTGTGGGTGTGAAAAAGGAAATGGAAGGATAATGAATAGGAGGATAAGAAGTATTATCAAGACCAACATCGATACACCCCTTGAAGGGTAGTGGAATAATGGAAGAAAAATGGGTGAAATAGCTTGGGATTTTGATGTAAGAGAGGATATGGATCTTGGGACACAAGGACTCAAAATGGATGGATAGGATGGAATGTGTTTGGAAAAATGTGAAGTAGAAGCCTTTGGAAGCTTGAATGTCAACTTTGAGTTCTCTTTTGTGTGTAAGTCCTTCAAAAGTGACTTGGGAATCCACACTTTCTTTGATTTGTCTTTCCTTTTAGATGCTTTAGAATGCATTTCTTCAATGAGGAGTTTAGGAACCCACATTTTCTTTGATTTTTCTTTTTTCTTGATGGACCTTTGTGGTCTCTTGAATATTTCTTTTTTTCTTTCATTCACATGTCGATTAGATTGGACATGGTGCTCGTCAAACATAAGTGGATTCTTGGATTTTTGATTCTTATGTTGTGTTGGTTAACAGTTTGTCCTCCCTTTAGATTTATAATCTTTGAATCTTCTTAACACCCAATGTGAGAGAACAAAAGGATGTTCACCAAAAAATGGGTCAATGTAAGTCATCTATCACTGCCCTCTGAATTCATAGGTACAGCTCCCTGAATATGCAATGATATGAAATGAATGTGTTTTTATTGATCATCAGATTAGCTTCTTATAGGATTTAACCAAATTGTTTGTAGGCACAAACAATTCAGGCGAGGATAAGAGTGGATAACCTATAATCCCCAATGGAATGTTGATCACAGATTATCATAAAATCTATCTTCTAACCTAAATCTGTCTACTCTAAGAATGCATAATCCATTGAGGAGAATAGAAGCAAAATCATACATGGACAACAAATGGAATTACCTATGCTGCAATTATTGACATGAAATGGAATTCAAGCAGGAATTACAATTCCACATACAATTGTACTTTCTATGCAAATGCATCTAAATAATTGAATGAATAGGAGAAGAATCATACATGAAAGGTAAATATAATTACTTTTACTGTAATCACCAACATGAAATGGAATCCAATAAGCAACTACAGCTTCACATATAACTGTTCTGTCTATTCAAATGCAAAATGAATTAATAACGGTACAAAAAACATGAAATAAAGCTAGCAACTGGAATTACTTCTCCTCCAATAACAAGTTTGCCGACCCTTATATTGATTTCCTTTATAGTATTTATAGAGTTTACAATCCTGGTAGCCGTTGGCAATGATCCAGCTTCCAGAATATAGACAGACAAAGCACAAGAAAGAAATCTTTTCAATCTAGGAACTTGAAAAGTCACCATGGATGTAGAAATAAAAGAAGACATAAGGACAATGACCTCTCAATCTAAAACTTTTCATCTTTCCTCAATTAGCATTTGTCAAGCTAAGTCCATTGGGCTTTCAGAGTTGAATCATTTTTCT
Organism: Chamaecyparis obtusa; assembly: GCA_027943335.1. Taxonomy (NCBI): domain Eukaryota; kingdom Viridiplantae; phylum Streptophyta; class Pinopsida; order Cupressales; family Cupressaceae; genus Chamaecyparis; species Chamaecyparis obtusa. The sequence goes on from BSBK01008964.1 coordinate 139,780, forward strand.
GTTCAAAGCTTTTAATTCAAAACTCAACTGAAATGAACAGCCATCAACCTCCATTCTTCGAACAGTGTCAATATTCCTTCTTACACATTATCATTCCCCTTATCAGCATTTGGAAAATCTTCCCTGTTACTGTCAAATCTCTTGTTTACTGAATCATGTGTAGATAAATTTCAATAGATAAAAACATGCCTGTGATCTATACTACAACGTTTTTCATGACACTTCACTGTGTCAAATTCCATTCTTGGTTTTTACTTGTGTAGAGCCAAAATAATCATGATTACAGTAATAGACCTACTGATAGAATGCCTTGCACTTGTTCCTTTATGCCAAATTGGAATTTATATCATTTGGCTACATTGTCGCATGATCACATAGCATTATTTTAACTCTTGTGATCATGCAACTACTTTATCATTGGCGTAATATTTAATAACTATTCCATCTCATCATTGCACTTGCGCTGTTGGCCTACGTGGGTCCCAGTGAAACACACTTTCACTTGCTTGAGCTTCCATTGTCGCATGATCACATAGCAATATTTTAATCCATGCGATCATGCAATCGCTCTATGATTGGTGCATGATATAATATTTATTTTTAATAAAATGGGCTCACATGAACACATGGCGTAATCCTACATTGCCTGTAAGAATCTTCAACAGCACCAAGGAAAAATGATGATCATAGATCAAGAATCTGCCAATACGCTTGCAAACATACAAGAACATGCGGCCCCACCTAGACACGTGGAAGGATCTCGCAAGTTCGTAAAAGCATTTGATAGGGATCACGATTATGCAAGGGCCGTTGGATCCTTTTCTTTGTTCCACCATAGGTAAGTTTGTGACTTGGGTCCCACTACCACATGTGCGCATCTCACAAATTTGCAAAAGTATTTTCCTTCCCATAGCAACTAAGTGACTACCTTTGATTTAGTATCTACAACTCTTTTGGTCCCACGGCTACGTGTCAATATCCCGCTAAGTCGCTAAGCATCTTCGGTCGCTAAGCATCTTCGGTGACTTATGTTGTCGCATGATCGCATAGCAATATTTTAATCCATGCGATCATGTGACAGCTTTATCATTGGCGCATCTGCGCTATCAGAGTATGTGGGTCCCACTGCCACATGGAAGTTCTCGCTATGTCATAACTCAGGTCCTGCTGAGAAACAGGGCCCACTAATCTCCCCTTTTTTTACTTTTCGCATGATCACATAACTCATATTTGGTTTATGCGATCATGCAACAGCCATAATTTTCTTCCTTCAAACCATATTAACTTCTAACTTTCAAACATTTAAACATTTTGAAAGCTATTATATGATTGTTTCAATTCATTTCAACCAAAGAAAACCTTGGGCATTAGCTAGTTGTATTTCAATAATGCCACAAGCCGTGGCTTCATCACATGACTGTTATACTCCAAGGAAAGATTACATTTTGCAATTGCTTCATCAATAACAGATTGTAATATCACCATTCTCCTTAGACTTGCATGTTGATATCATGAAGACTAACCATCATTGAAGTGTAATTAAAGAAAAAGCATGTCTTCAAGCTCGAACTAGAGCCAGAACCCGAGACCTTCCTCAAAGGCACAGTCACTAAATCAATGCATTTCTGATCACTGCTCATCAGCACAATATATTACTCATATCCCTATTTAGAACTCAGATTGTCGATCCTCCAAAGAATTATACTTTGTGGCTTCTCCATTAGATCTTTGCATTATGCACTTAAAGATTGATTATACTAAAACATTTTTGAGAATAAAGACTGCAAGATGAAATATACCACTGTAATCATGAACTGAGATTTCTTTCCTTCCAAAACTGGTTATCATTTGAGATGAGGCCTTCAATATCACAAGCCTTGGGTAAAATGATATCAGATATGATATAATGATGCTCTGATTACCTTTTCTACAATCATCTGAAACACAACTTAATATCTTCTCGATCTGCATAGCTTTAATGTAATCAAATGCCTTCAACTTGGAAGCTCTATTTTATAACCAATGTACACATTAAGACAAAAGAAACCTTATCAACTAAATTGTATACACTACCCCATAGAGTGAAACTTTGAAATTTCAAAAGCCAGACCTATAATTGCATCAATCATGAGAAAAACTCCCATTAGGTCCGTTGTATATGCTTGGAGATCACAGCTTCACAATCATCCTTCATCTGAGAAGATCATCAATGAAAACATGATATCCTTACCAGGTTGGGAACTATCACCTACCCATCATGACAAGACTTTGAAACCACCCACCCGGCTAAAACATGAAAGCAATTTGAAGGGAAACCTAGCAAAGATTTCCTATCCAAGGGATGACCATATGACTCCAATATTGCCAAAAAATGGGTGACTAAAAGTCAGACAATAGCTGGCTCTGACTGGGGGATCATGTATTGCAAGGTGCATGAAGAATTCAGCTTCTCTGGTGAGATAAGTGCATTATGCATTGGGTTGCAGAGTCTAGACCAAAGAGAACAATGAGCAGCTGCATACAGGGAGGGCAGAGGGGAGCAGGGCAGACTGAAACAAAGCAAGGGAAAACAACCACTAACAAAGCAAGGAAAGGCTACACTAGACACACCAAAATTGGAAAGAAAACCTATTTACAAAAGGTGAGGAGACCTCACCAGCTAGACCAAAAAACCAAGAAAGATTCATATGTGCCCATTTACAGGAAGAGAGAAGTATGAACCTTTCCTGAATAGAGGAAGATGCTCCACCAGTTTGAAACAACATTGGTAACCTCTGGCTACTCCTTCATTGTTGAACTTGAGTCCAAGAGCTATCTGCAACATGATGACCCACATGACCTTTCCAAACAACCATGCCTCATCATAGATCTCTGATTTTTTTGTACTTTTCTGCACACCACTTTTCACATGCTCAACCATCTTTTGTGAAGGAGAAAGACATTTACCAGATTCTGTATATATTGCTGGAAAATACTCACATATGTTTACTTCATTGCCAACAATATCACCTTTATCAAAAATACCAGCATCTGAACCAAGATTGAGAACATGAAAAAGTTCAAGAGATTCTAGAAATGAACTGCTATCATACTGGTTGCAAGCATTATCATCAACAACTTCAGGTTCCAAATCAAGATTGAAACAAAAAGTATCTTCATTACACATAGGGTCCACCAGAATTGAAACATCTTCTTCACCTACTGCAATTGTCAATTCTGCAAGATGTTTATCTGAATTTAAAATTTCAATACCTGAATTGACCGTGGAAGAAGATTCACATGTGACTGGCACCATGAATTGATCAATTTTTGTTTCAAGACTAGGAAAATCTTTATCTAATTCTCTGTCTTCTATATGATGCTGCAGTACTTCATCAATATCTGAAACCTCTTGTTCAAAATTTGTTGTTGCATCAATTTCTTTAACACTATTTTTAGTAAGAAGATTGACAGACAATACTTCATCTGTTTTATCCTCACATATTTGATCAGAAATATCCAGCATTGTATTATCTTCAAAGCAAAATGTTTCAAAAATTTGATCTTTACCAGCCATAATGAAAGAAGAGTCAACACTATTATGTTCTTCAATAACATTAGAAATTTCATTTTTTAATAACCCATCAGCCTTGGGATAATTTTCAAAAAAACAATTTGAAACTTCACTCACATTCTTTTCATCCAATTCATATCTTTCATCAACATAAGGTAAAGCAAACATAGATACATTTTCTTTTTCAATTTTGTTTACTTTTTCTTCTTGATCTTTAAAAATCTCTATAGGTTGGAAACGTTCTTTTTGCTGGTCATTTTCTTTATGCTAATGACTCATCCAAGGTAATCCATCATCTTGATTATTAGAGGCTTGATCTTCAATAGTTGGCTGAGATTCCTCCAAAGCAAAACAATTGTATCCATCTTCCAAATTTGTCTCATACTCACAATAGAAGTTTATAGAGTCACCATGAGGAGTATGATAGTCTTTATTTCCTGGATATTCAAAGTTTTGTTCTTTTTCTTCTTGCCTGAGATGAAAAGCATGAGAATTATATTTTTTGGGAGGAGCTTCAATAGATAATCTCTGTGAATTCTCATTTCTACCTTGGTGAGGCTGATAAAATGAGTGAGCTGATGTAGTAATCTATCTTTTCAATGCATTTATTTCATTAGATAATCTCAACAACATATCTTCTATACTGATTGAAGTACTGGCTGTGTTTCTCATGGGTCCAGCATGAAATTCCTTCTTCCATCTCCCAGAGGCTAACATATCATCTTCCATTTCTTCAGCCAATGTTTGAGCAGCTTGCAAATCCATTACATTAGCTCTTCTTAATTGGTAACCGAGTTCTGGAGGCATAGAACTAATGTACAATGTTTTTAGATTATTTCCAGTTGGTGCACTGGTAGCAGGTATTCTTCTGATTAGTTTATTAAATCTGGCATTGAAATCTCTCATGGAGATAGATGGTTCCTTCTTAATTTGAGCCAGTTGTAATAGTAAGACTTGACCATCTTCAGCGGTCTTATATCTCTCTTCAAAATTTTGTTTCATATCATTCCATTCGGTAATGCAGCCTGTAGGTAAGTCTTGAAACCACTCTACAACATCACCGATAAGGCTATCTACAAACAATCTAACAGCAACATCTTCATGCTAAGGATTCACCACACTACATGCCTTATGAAAAGCATTCAGATGTTGTTCTGCAGATATTGAGCCATCACCATTGAATCTTGGAAAGTTTTTTCTAAAACCTTTTGGTAAATCATGACTTATTGCAAGATTCAAGGGTCCAATAGCATTTCCCCAAGGAACGGCCATAATTGCTAAACATGTATTCTACTGACTGAATTGAAGCTAAGAGGGGAAATGAAACTGAATTCTGAGAAAAACTTTTAACATTTCCTTCTTCTTAAAGTTCTCCCCAACAGAGTCGCCAAAAACTATTGGTTAACAGTTTGTCCTCCCTTTAGATTTATAATCTTTGAATCTTCTTAACACCCAAGGTGAGAGAACAAAAGGATGTTCACCAAAAAATGGGTTAGTGTAAGTCATCTATCACTGCCCTCTGAATTGACAGGTATAGCTCCCTGAATATGCAATGATATGCAATGAATGTGTTTTTATTGATCATCAGATTAGCTTCTTATAGGATTTAACCAAATTGTTTATAGGCACAAACAATTCAGGTGAGGATAAGAGTGGATAACCTATAATCCCCAATGGAATGGTGATCATAGATTATCATAAAATCTATCTTCTAACCTAAATTTGTCTACTCTAAGAATGCATAATCTATTGAGGATAATAGAAGCAGATTCATACATGGACAACAAATGGAATTACCTATGCTGCAATTATTAACATGAAATGGAATTCAAGCAGGAATTACAGTTCCACATACAATTGTATTTTCTATTCAAATGCATCTAAATAATTGAATGAATAGGAGAAGAATCATACATGAAAGGTAAATAGAATTAATTTTACTGTAATCACCAACATGAAATGGAATCCAATAAGCAACTACAGCTTCACATATAACTGTTCTATCTATTCAAATGCAAAATGAATTACTAATGGTACAACAAACATGAAATAAAGCTAGCAACTGGAATTACTTCTGCTCCAATACCAAGTTTTCCAACACTTACATTGATTTCCTTTATAGTATTTATAGAGTTTACAATGCTAGTAGCCGTTGGCAATGATCCAACTTCCAGAATACAGATAGACAAAGCACAAGAAAGAAACCTTTTCAATCTAGGAACTTGAAAAGTCACCATGGATGTAGAAATAAAAGAAGACATAAGGACAATGACCTCTCAATCTAAAACTTTTCATCTTTCCTCAATTAGCATTTGTCAAGCTAAGTCCATTGGGCTTTCGGAGTCGAATCATTTTTCTGTTCAAAGCTTTGATTTCAAAACTCAACTGAAATGAACAGCCATCAACCTCCATTCTTTGAACAGTGTCAACATTCCTTCTTGCACATTATCATTCCCCTTATCAGCATCTAGAAAATCTTCCCTGTCACTGTTGAATCTCTTGTTAACTGAATCATGTGTAGATAAATTTCAATAGATAAAAACATGCCCATGATCTATACTGCAACGTTTGTCATGACACTTCATTGTGTCGAGTTCCATTCTCAATTTTTACTTGTGTAGAGCCAAAATAATCATGATTACAGTAATAGACCTGCTGATAGAATGCCTTGCACTTGTTCCTTTATGCCAAATTGGAATTTATATCATTTGGCTACATTGTCGCATGATCGCATAGCATTATTTTAACTCTTGTGATCATGCGACCACTTTATCATTGGTGCAATATTTAATAACTATTCCATCTCATCATCGCACTTGTGCTATTGGCCTACGTGGGTCCCAGTGAAACACACTTTCACTTGCCCGAGCTTCCATTGTCACATGATCACATAGCAATATTTTAATCCATGTGATCATGCGACCGCTGTATGATTGGTGCATGATACAATATTTCTTTTTAATAAAATGGGCCCACATGAACACATGGCGTAATCCTGCATTACTTGTAAGAATCTTCAACAGCACCAAGGAAAAATGATGATTGTAGATCAAGAATTTGCCAATACGCTTGCAAACATACAAGAACATGCGGCCCCACCTGGACACATGGAAGGATCTCGTAAGTTCGCAAAAGCATTTGACAGGGATCACAATTATGCGAGGGCCGTTGGATCCTTTTCTTTGTTCCACCATAGGTAAGTCTGTGACTTGGGTCCCACCGCCACGTGTACGCATCTCGCAAATTCGCAAAAGCATTTTCCTTCCCATAGCGACTAAGCGAGTACCATTGATTTAGTATCTACAACTCTTTTGGTCCCATGGCTACGTGTCAATATCCCACTAAGTTGCTAAGCATCTTCGGTGACTTACGTTGTCGCATGATCGCATAGCAATATTTTAATCCATGCGATCATGCGACCGCTTTATCATTGGTGCATCTGCGCTATCAAAGTACATGGGTCCTACTACCATGTGGAAGTTCTCGCTATGTCATAACTCAGGTCCCGCTGAGAAACAGGGCCCACTAATCTGCCCTTTTTTTAGTTTTCGCATGATCGCATAACTCATATTTGGTTTATGTGATCATGCGATAGCCACAATTTTCTTCCTTCAAACCATATTAACTTCTAACTTTCGAACATCTAAACATTTTGAAAGCTATTATATGATTGTTTCAATTCATTTCAACCAATGAAAACCTTAGGCATTAGCTAGTTGTATTTCAATAATGCCACAAGCCGCGGCTTCATGACATGATTCTTATACTCCAAGGAAAGATTGCATTTTGCAATTGCTTCATCAATAACGGATTGTAATATCACCATTCTCCTTAGACTTGTATGTTGATATCATGAAGACTAACCATCATTGAAGTGTAATTAAAGAAAAAGCATGTCTTCAAGCTCGAATTAAAGCCATAACCCGAGACCTTCCTCAAAGGCACAGTCACTAAATCAATGCATTTCTGATCACTGCTCATCAGCATAGTATATTACTCATATCCCTGTTTAGAACTCACATTGTCAATTCTCCAAAGAATTATATTTTGTGGCTTCTCCATTAGATCTCTGCATTATGCACTTAAAGATTGACTATACTAAAACATTTTTGAGAATAAAGACTGCAAGATGAAATATACCACTGTAATCATGAACTGAGATTTCTTTCCTTCCAAAACTGGTTATCATTTGAGATGAGGCCTTCAATATCACAAGCCTTGGGTAAAATGATATCAGATATGATATAATGATGCTCTGATTACCTTTTCTACAATCATCTGGAAACACAACTTAATATCTTCTTGATCTGCATAGCTTTAATGTAATCAAATGCCTTCCACTTGCAAGCTCTATTTTATAACCAATGTACACATTAAGACAAAAGAAACCTTATCAACTAAATTGTATACACTACCCCATAGATTGAAACTTTGAAATTTCAAAAGCCAGACCTATAATTGCATCAATCATGAGAAAAACTCCCATTAGGTCCGTTGTATATGCTTGGAGATCACAGCTTCACAATCATCCTTCATCTGAGAAGATCATCAATGAAAACATGATATCCTTGCCAGGTTGGGAACTATCACCTACCCATCATGACAAGACTTTGAAACCACCCACCCGGCTAAAACATGAAAGCAATTTGAAGGGAAACTTGACAAAGATTTCCTATCCAGGGGATGACCGTATAACTCCAATATTGCCAAAAAATGGGTGATTGAAAGTCAGACAACATGTTGCACATCCAAATTTCTTCCAAAGGACTTGGGATTGGTGGATGAATAAGGTTGATATGGATGGTTCATATTGGTGGTTTGATATGGAGGGTTCATATGGATGGGTGTTTGGTTTTTCAAGTATGTATGTCTTTGTTGATCTTGATAGGATATAGGGTAAGTGGATTGTGGGATAAGGATGGTAGGAAAGGGTGATGGAGGAATGTAAGGGCCCAATATAAATGGAAGATATGAAGGTTTCAAATTTGGAATATAGGGACCAAGGATGGATTTGGAGGATGTAGACGGATGATGCTCATGTGAAAATGAAGGTAAATGGGATGTGGGAGGGATATCAACATCTTTATTTTGAGTTGCATGGCCAAGGCTTTCATCTTTTGGATTTATCTTTGTACCAGTAGGCTTATATGTAGCTTTGATAGGAGTGACTTTGATAGGAGCAGTTGAAGCTTGAGATAGATATGGAGGCTTATGAAAAGTGGATGTTGGGGTACTTTGATCTTGACAAGGATCTTTTGATAGCTTAGGAAGAATACTTTGCTTTTGATTTTTGATAAGTTCATTAGAGATGGAAGGAATACCTTGATCTTTCTTAGGAGATGGGTATGATATAAGAGGTGAAGGAATATGAAGTGTTTGAGATGGAAGGGTATCTTCTTGAAAGAAATGGAAGGGTATGAAGGGTTCATCATGGGATTCTTGAGGTATGGGACATTGGTCAACTATAGGATAAGAAGGAATATTATCTTGATCTTGATCCTTAAAAATACTTGTTTCTTTGCACTTTTGATTAGTCTCTTGACATGGAGCCACTTCTAAGGACAATGTAGGATTTTGAATGTTCACATGGGATTCTTGATTGGCTAATGAAGGTTCATTTGAAATAGGAATGATAGGCATTGTAGCACATGAAGGCTTGGGTTATATAACCTTTGAAGCATGAAAGAAGTTTGTAGCAAGATGTAGGTTAGCTTGGGTCTCTTTCAAAGGTAGCTCTTGAGGGTATACATAGTCATTATGAAAACTATTTGGGTCTTTGTTTGATAGAGGAATATTGGATAGCTTTGCTTCTATATGAAATGGAGGAATGGTGGAATAGGTGAAAGCTATAAGAGGACCACTACTAGACATGTGTTCATAAGTTTGATCTTGCTTGAGATGAGTATCTTCTAGGATTTTCAATTTCAATTATGTCATCATCAATAAGATTTTGGATTTTATGTTTCAACTCCATGCAATCAGAATTTTCATGCTCATTATGTCTAGGATAGGCACAATAGTTGCTCAAAAAGATAAAACCACATGAAGTGACTTGAGGCAACATGATGAGATCATTTTCAAGAAGTTTTTCCAAAGCCGATTCGTATGAAATTCCCAAAGGAGTAAATGATCTATCCCAAGGATATTTGGATGTATTTGTGCTTCCCAAAGAGTTGTCATATGATGAATATTGTTGAGACAGAACTAATTCCTCTTGATTTCCTTGATCAAAGATGAGATTCTCTTGATATGTTGAAATAGGTTCTTCATCAAATATTGGTTTATCATTAGGATATTTTTGATCAAATATAGGGTTTTCATGATATTCTTTTTGATCAAATTTTGAATTATCAAAGATGTGGCATTTATGATGTTCTTCTTGATCATAGAGGTAAGGAAACAATGTTCTTAATGAAGATTTGTTGGATAATGTTTCCCTTTCTTTTTCCCTTTCCTTAATTCTTGTGAATAGAATATTTATTTGAATTTATGTTGATTGATTTTTGGATCTTAATGGATGTTTTTTTGTTTTTTTTTGTAATCAAAGATCTTCAAGCACAACACAATGATTTTATCAATTATCACCAGAAATTATTCCAAGCAATCTACCTAAGGTCAAATTTGGCTTTTAAAAAGGCTCTAATGAGGTAGGCTTGCTAATTGATCAAGGATGTAATATGGATTCCATTCAAATAGATTTTAATCTCTCATCCCCCAAGTATGTTAAGGGGCTTCCCACATGCACCGAGGTAAAATTTTGCCCAATCCATGAGGACTACTAGAGGAAGGTTGAAAAATTTAAAATCCGTTTGTCACACACCCCATTAAGGATGCATGCATTTTATTTTATAGTGGGTTGGATTCTAAATGTAAAAGCAAGCGTGTCCCACTTTGGGCTGTCCCTCTCACCCACCTTGCTAAGGAAAACTTGGGAGGCGAGCCCACTAAATTTCTAGCATGTTCATGGAAAGCAAGAAAATGAACTTAGTAGGACAAGTTTGGGAGTTTGATTCACTTAAAAGGTGAAGATCATATCCCTATTGCCTTCCTTTGTTCCAAACACTCAAACACAAAATGGTTCTTTCCCAATCTCTTGACAAGGAGATTCTTAAAAATTGAAGTGTTTAGGTTCGTTTCCCATTTTAATTACTAGATTTGTAAAGCACCAAATGCTGAAACCTAAGGAAGAATTGACTAGTTTTAGGCTTACCTTATTTGTAGCTAACCGAAGTTAGGGGCATTTTTGAATGTTTTTCATTGTATTTTACTCACCTTAGCAATAGCTCCTTCCCATGTGCTTGTCCTCCAACAAGTTAGTCAGCACAAACACTCAAAATGAGGGGAAACCAAAATCAAAATTGACAATACAAAGCTTGATGTAATGAATCTTTGAGCACTCTAATTGCAAATTTCCAAACAAAAACTTGAAATTAAGGAGACATATTTAAAGAGACATATTTTTGTTTATAAGCTTCAATCACAGTAAGGTATTTCTGATATACCTGATTGTCTTCTTCTTGTGTTGATTCAAGGATAGCTTTGATATGTTCTTGATTCTCCCTTTTTGATCTTCTTAGTAAGTGTCTTCTCTTCTTGATTAAACCTGCGTTCTGGCTTCTGAACTTTTTGATGCCTGTTCATTTACAATCAAAACGTAAAAATAGGGAGTTAGATGATGAAATTTATCAATTTAATAGAAAATTTAGACAACAGACAACATACGACATTGTCCAGCAAATACATGATATTAAATTGTTTGCAGGCGCAAGTTAACTGTTAGCAAGTGACACAAAAAAGTGCATAGGCGACATTGAAAAGTGCACAGGTGACACTGAAAAGTGCACAGGCGACACTGAAATGTGCATAGGAAACATTGAAATGTGCACAGGCGACACTAAAATGTGCACAGGCGACACTTAAATGTGCACGTGCGACACTTAACTGTGCACAAGTGACACAGAAATGTGCATAAGCGTAAGTAGATTATTGTTAAGCGCAAGCATAATTTAAAAATGCGATAATGAACTAATTCAAAGTGACAATGAATTAATACAAAGTGTAAGCCAAAAGATCACAGGCGTGATTGATTTAACCAATTGCGGAGAAAAGCTTTACAACATGCGATAACAAATTATTAATCCACGATACTTCTCGGCTCGTAAGCATGACTTTTTTGTGCAAAGGCAAGGACACTTTGTCACAGAGGCGTGAATTCTTTTCTTTGAGGCAATAATAGAAAGTTTAAGATAGAAATAGAAGGAATAGACCAGGCGTGAATAGTCAAAAAATAAGCATCGATACAGAGCTTGTAAGTGTCATCAAATCTATTGCAGGCGCGACTAAATGTTTTGTAGGTGACACTTCACCCGTTTCCTGCAAAATTTCATGAAAAATAGCAAACAATAGCATACAAAAAGATGATTTAAATGACAAGACTGATAAAATGAGGCTTACAACCCCATGGTGGGTGTCATTTTGTATACAAATAAATGTATCTTCATAGGATTAGGGTTAATCATCAATAATAAATCAAATAGAAACTAAATACAACCACAATTGAGAAATTATTTAACAATATCAATGACTAATTGAGCATCCTATGGCTCTCTAATTAGAATGAATAATGAAGCTCTCAGCAAGCTCTCACTAATGACAGTTCTAATATGAGAATGACAATGATAAAACAATGCTAATGCTAAAGCTCACAAATATCAAGATAAAATGCTAAAATTGCTCTCCAAATGCTTTCTAAATTCAAATTGTAAGAGGTTTGATGCAATTCTCAGATAGGTGGTTGATGAATTATGAAGGATTTTAGCCTCCCTTTTATAGATTTTCCCAATGTGAGGGGGTGTGGTTGGGTTTGATCATGATTGAGTTGGGGTTAAGGTTTTGGTTCCACCCTTTTGAAGACAAAGCAAAGTTTGTGTCCTCAAAGCTTGGGACAAGTAGATAAGATGGATGGCTGAGATTCTCTTTCACTTTGAGTGAATGAGATTCAATTTTGGCTTGATCCATGTGAATACCTTTCCTCCAATTTCATTGGTTGATTGATTTTCCTCTCCTTTTGGGTTGTTGAGAGTAATTGATTTTAATTAATTGATTTAATTGATTTTCTTTAGCCATGTACCCCTTGAATGGGTTGAATTAATTTAATCCAAGACTATACAATTAATTAAATTAATTGTATTTTGATTTGATTCCATTTGACTAAAATGCTTTCAATTTTGATTTATCTTGAATTAAGATTTGATTTTCATTTTGATTGGCTAATTATGCATTGTGATTCAATTGATTCAATTATGTCCTTGATTTTATTTGATTTCCCTTCATTTGCTTTGAATTATTGTTAAATTGTCTTTGTTCATTTTTAGGTGATTACAAAGTGCAATAAATATTTCAAAGAATCTAGTCATGCATTCTAAGACAAAGCACATATCTATTAAGTATCACTACTTAAGAGAACAAGTACAGGAGAAGAAAGTGAAGTTAGAATTTTTTACATCTAAAGAACAACTTGCAGATATATTTACAAAGCCTCTACCGGTCACTAATGTGATCTAGATGTTGCATTAGCCAAAGCTTATCAGAATATCATTCATGTTGATGCATCATAGTTCACACTTTGGATTTTGTCTAAGGCTGTGAAAAGTTTGGAGAACTGGAATAGATTGACATATCAGTATATAGAGATACAGAGAATGCATTGGACAACAAAGCTCTTTAAGTAGCATTAAGATTGATTAAACATACAGAGCTACTTGTTTATTTGTTTCTTTTGGCATTGTTGTCAAAGAGAGAGATAAAAAATATGAAACATATGAGAGCACTTAGATATCTATCTAAGGGAGAGACAATCTGAAAGGAACAGAACATTGAAGATCAGTTATTGAGAACAGAAGTATAGCATTGAGATAAGCTATTTAGTAACGTAGTGATTAAACATATTAAGCTAAGGGAAAGCTTGTACAACATTTGTTCACAGAGTTGTAGAATACATGTTTGGTATGTGTATGGTATATTTCATATTACTTGAGTTGCCATCAATGCCAAAGGGAGAGATTGATGAACTACAACTAATTTAGAACCTGATTGAAGAATATGTGATACAGGATCACCGAGGAGTTTCTAATTAGATATGTAAGATGATTAAATCAGTATTGTGTTGTCATTGATGTCAACTAGTTTGACAGTACTTATCTTGTAAGTTACTATACCAAAACATTTGTAGAAAAGGAGTGAAAGAGATGAAGAAGATAAATATCTACATAAGAAAGATGTATATGACAGATGAGGATAAAGAATACACTGAGTAACTTATTGATGAGTCTATGACCTTATGATATTGACTTGATTATGTTGCATTCATCTATGATGAAGGATAGAGCTAAAAGACACAAACTTGTGGTGTTGGTTGATGAAGCATTTTCAGTATACACCAACGGAGCGTAGTGTATACTGACCATAGTGTTAACTGAGCTTGTGTTCACCGTCGCATTTATTTTTTAACCAAGCAAGGAAAAAGGATTTAAATGATTAGTTTAGCCAATAAGGATTGATGAGCTAGAAAATACCTTGAAATCAATGATAATAGATAAGGTTTGTTACAAAGATCAACAACTAGCATAATTTGAGGAAGATCTGATGGATTGAATTGAAACATGTTACTGACACATCCATTGAGGAAGGTAAAAGTGGAAAAATCAATGATGATGATTAAGTGGAAAAATCTGATGGAGGATAAGAAAATGATTTAAATGTCTATATAAGAGACAAGAGTTTCACATAGAACCGGATGCTGGAAGAAGAAGATACTACAGAGATATTGCATGAACAAGTTTTCATGCATTTTGATCATACTGGTTAGTAAGAACCAAAATGCACAGTATACCGAGTGTCATAAATCTATTACCGAGCGACAAAGAGTAATTACCGATAGATAGTAAGTTGATACATTGTTGAATCTGAAGTGTTTCATTGATCAGAAAGATTTGTATGAGCTGAATATTGATCTGAACATCTGCAATTGAAGTTGTAATAGAGTAGATCACCTACTGTTACATATTTAACCATTGTACATTGTCAAATCTCTTAATTGAGTGGACTAATAAAGTCTTATTATGTATCATTCATAGAATGAACATTGTTATCCTATCAACCCCATAGTGAATGCTGGTTGGATGATAATGATTAGTGTTAAATCCTCTAACAAGATCACACCTAACCATGTGTTTGTAACATTTAACAGGGTTGGGTCTTCACCTACCTCACTTCAAAAGAGTGAATAATTTTTGGGTTGCCAGTCCCAGGTGGTTTTTCCCTTCACAGGGTTTCCACGTTAAATCTCTTGTGTTATGTGTTGATTGTGATATTTGTTTGATGTCATATTTGCATTTTGCATACTTGATTTGATCGGTAATCATTATATGGTATTGACTAGTAATCGGTAAAAGCATAGACAGTTAAGTATTTCAGGTTACCGAGTATTAGAAGTTTTAAGATAATTTGTTTTGGATTATACATTTTGTTTTGGGACACTCGATAACTGATTCACCCCCCCTCTCAGTTATTCTAATAGAAGAGAATAAAGTTTGAGACTATTCTCAAAGCCTACAATGATTTAAAGGTAGTTTTAATAGAGAAATACAAGCCCATTGCACAATTGATCGGGCCACAAGTTCACAGGTCCCCTCAATTGTTACTTGCTAACTAGCTTGTAGTTGCTTCCTCTTCTAGTCCAATTATTGAGTTTCCTCCTCCATTCCCTGAGCTAGATATAGAGGCTAGAGTTAGCTGGGAGAAGCAACAATTGATGGAGGAAAAGGGAAAGATTAAAAGAGATCAGGGAAAGCCTGAATAAAGAAAGAGACATTCATATGAAAGCCAATTGCACCATAGATCAGAAATATGAGGAGAAGGTCAGGGAAACAATGATGCAGTTTGCTACTAGCCTTGAGTCTATAAATTTGTTTGATCATGCAAAGAGGTTGGATATTATTTTGAATTCTTTGTTAGAAGAAAAGGGTGAGTTAAAACCAATTTTGGATAAGTTGGTGGAAAGACATCCAAGTTTGAAGTTGTTTTATTTTTTCTCTAAAGGTTAAAATAATCCTGACCAAACAATAAAACCATTGCATAAATTTGTAAAGGGTTTGATAGAGTATAGGATAGTTATGGATGATTTGGAAAGTCAAATCTTCTAAAGAGTGAATTTACTGTTGTCAATTATGAATTAATTCTTGGATTTTTAAACATAGTGGCAAGCTGAAAGAGTTGGTTAAATGGACAACAAAATTAGATGATGAGCTGTCCATTAGGATGAATAGTATCCTAAATCTAGAAAATACACTTTTCTTCATCCAAACAGTTGAAGTATTAGAAGCTGCCAAATCTAAATTTGATTTCATAAAGAAATAGATCAAATAATGGAGAGTAGATGGCAACAGTTATCAGGTAGAAAGGTCGAGATTATTGGTTACCCATTCCCAAGTGAAGAAATATTCAATCCTTTGTGGTACCAGTACATCCCCCATGTGGAGAAAGAAAGAACATAACCTACTTCTTAAAGGAAGTGAAAGGCTAATGGTTCGAAGTCTTGGTTGGTGAGAATCAAGGTGTATTTATTGCAGGGAATATTTTGAAGACTAAGACAATCAGATTGGTTGAAGGGCTCAAAAAAATGAATGAAGACTCAAAGGAGGTGATTGATTCATCTAGCTACTTACAAATGGTCTCCCATATCGGATTTTGGTCATTTATTGTAAACCCTACATGGTTGTTGAGAGTTTATAGGTTAAAGTTTTGGTTTGCCCTAAATGATTGGATGCTTGTTACAATCCTTATCATATAAAAGGATTTCTCATGATCTTTTAGAGGCATTGATTTAGGTGTTGATAGATTTTACTTTGAAACCCTATTCTAAGTCGAGATTGTAAATTTTGTATCAATATTCTCAATAGAATGAAGAAAGTTTCAAGCTTATACTATTATTTGCAAGCTTGTGTTTTGAAGTAAACTATATACAAGGGCACAATTCATTATATTTAATACAAAAATATGGTTGTTATCTCTCCTCTGTGTCAAATCTTATGAACTTTGGACTTTTTAGTTCATTACATAATCATTTATGTATTTATTTTCATTTTTGAGTTCTAATCAAGGATTAGATTAAATATTAGCCTAAATGGGATACGAATTCATCTTGGTTTGCATAAGGATTTCTTGTAAGCAGTGAGGATTTTGGGTGGATGTGTTTATGGTTATGAATTTTTGATCTTTTTCAACCTCTGTATCCTATCTATTTCAAAGTTATTACCCAATGGATAAGGCATTGGTCTGAGTAAGTATCTCTTTTATAGATATATATTGATTAGGGTTGTTACAATTAGCAATATAAAAAGAAAACCAATTGAAGTATTTAGTTTTTGGTTGAGAAGTTGGATGTCCTATCATAACAATGGAGAGTCAATGAATGCTTGGTTACCATTTAGTACTTTCTTATTATTTATCTTTTATCTGAATCAAGTCTTGGTGTTGTGAAGATATTTTATTTACTGGATTAGGTGCACCCATCTTGGTTTTGTAGATCTAAAAGTGCAGAGGGAAGTCTTGTCCCTATAGTTGGTCCAGTTACCTTAAGATTCCATAATATATTTTGAATTAAACATTCCCAAAATCAATCTGAAGGTATATTCGTAGCCTAAGTGCATAAGTCATTTTGAAACACCAACAAGATGGCAACTCTGCTGGGGAGAACAAAACAAAGTAATAAAATCTTTTGAGAATCTCTGGTTATATCAAATATTATCAATATTTTACTATCTAGATTGATTTGGCCCATCTGAGTCACCAACAAAATGGTGACTCTACCAAGGAATTATTATAGTCATTCATAAATAACGTAGGTTCCAAGTTGAGCTAGACTCCTGGCCTACTTATTTCAAACCAGTAAGTTACCATTGATAACACAAAGTTATTCCTTCCCTTTGTCTACCTTTTGTCTTACAAAAATCATTGTGATATAGATTATTGAAGAAATAGTGTTTTAGAATTCCCAACCTACTTGGGTGGTGACTCAAAGAATTTTTGCAGCAATGCTGGTAAGAAAATCATTTTATTTACACTCTTTCATAATGAGTTACAAAAATACTAGGTCCTAGAGGAAATAAAACCTAGAGGATAAATTGGAAGAAGGTCTTCCAACTACCTCTAGACTTGGTTAGACAAGGAAGGAAAGAAATAGTAAGGACATTTCTCAAACATGGAAACAAAAGTGAAATACAAGACATGAAAATACTATCTAACCCAGTCAAGAAGGTAATGCATCAGAATATGAAGAGGCTGTTGATTTGGGATTAAACCAATATGAAGAATATTATTCTCCCTCAGAGAAGGGGAGAGAAAAATCACAATATAATAGGAGAATAGTTCCTGGTAAGTCTCTTGAATATGAGAGGAGGTCTAGAAGCAAGAGTAGAAGTAGGCATGACTTTTACCCTCCTTTTTTCCTTGGTACTTCAGTACCCCAAGGCCTTCATGTCTCAGAAAGTAATCAATATGAACTTCATGTTCAAGGATCAGAATCTGAAACAACTCTGTCAGATTCTGAAGAAATATTTGGAGA
Source organism: Chamaecyparis obtusa (assembly GCA_027943335.1). Lineage (NCBI taxonomy): Eukaryota > Viridiplantae > Streptophyta > Pinopsida > Cupressales > Cupressaceae > Chamaecyparis > Chamaecyparis obtusa. The sequence goes on from BSBK01008964.1 coordinate 157,956, forward strand.
GGTTTATGAGTTGGAAAAAAGGATCCAGGAAGAAGCGGCCATTAGACAACAAAGAGAAAAAGAAAAGGAAGACAAAATAAGAAAAGCTATGAGAAGAGATGAATAGTTAAAGAGGCAGTTGTTAGACCCAGAAGCAATAAACTATGTTCCATAACCTAAACAAACAAAATAACAACCTATTATCCAAGAAATATGTGAAATAAGAAGACCCAAGGATAAAGGTAAACAAAAGGCTGTTGGAATCACAATCAATGAGACTATTGATAATAGAAGCCCCACAGACTAGATATCAAGATTAGATGTTGATCTTGACAAGGCCAAAAGAGAAAAGGAAATATTGGCCAAGGAAATTGACAAGGCAAAATTAGAGGTCACCGCTATAGAGATGAAAAGGAAACTTTAATTTCTTAAAAAATATTCAAGAACTTGAAATGTTGTTGCTTCCTCTTTAGCACATGGTGGAAATCTTGGGAACAAAGAAAAGTAAGTAACTATTGTCCCACCATCGACTGGTGCTAAAGTTTCTGCCACTTCAAACATAAAGGCATCGACATCTCAAGGTGTTGCCCTATCATAGGGAGGACCCATGCATGAAAGGTACAAACAACTTACCTTTTATGGTATCCCTGGTTACCCTAATATGATACCTGATGAGCTTAGAGAAAAGCTCCCTAAATTTACTGGAAATAATGTCATTACATGTGAAGAACATTTAAAAAAATTCATTGATATGATGGATGATTATAATGTTGAACCTGATGATGTGATCATGAAGTTTTTTGTGCAATCCTTAACCAATGACTTTAGGGATTGGTTTAGAGGATTACCACATGCTAGTATAGGGTCATGAGATCAATTTAGCAATTATTTTAAAGAGAAATATGGTGATAAGAAAAATGAGGGTTTTATGTTAAATGAATTCAATAATATTAAGAAAAACCAAAATGAGGAAGTTATTGAATTCAATGTAAGATTCCAAAAGGTCATGCATAAGCTTTTGCAAGTTATAAAGCTGGATGACATGATATGTCTTGTAAATTATTTAAATTCCTTTGATGCTAAAATGGGATATCTCTTAAGGGATAAGAATCCTAGGAATCTCAGGAAAGATTATAAATTATCTATTAACATAGAAAGTAATAGAAGAATATCAGGAAAGTTAGGAAGAAGAGAGGATTGGAAACCTTAAGTGCTGAATAGAAAATAACTAGGAAGGTCTGCAAATGTGAAGCCAAAGGAAGATGATAGCCTGAAATAGATCTTAAGAGATTTGAAGGACCTAAATCTTGGTGAAAACAAGAATAATAAGGTTGCAAGTAATAAAAACCCATCTTTTAACAATTGTTGCCGATAGCCAAGACTGCAAAACTACCCCTATAACACCCAATGGAAAAATGACAAGCCAATTATTCCACCTATAAAGGATAAACTTGATGAAAAGACCCTTGATCCTCTACAAAGGAGTTCAGTTAATATGAATGATGATACCCCATGGTGTATATCTTGTCAATCCCCACACAACCCTGAATATTGTGTTGTTTCTTTAAATATGTCAGAAGATGAAGAACAAACTGAGCAGTATGATGATAGTGGTTGTGCAATGATATATTCACACTTTTGGGATGAGGTAGATTCTGCTGAGGAAAATGAAAATAAAGATGTTTCTTGTTCACAAATTAGAAATGAAGTGTACCATCAACAAGTTTTCTCTGATGAAGAGGACGAGGAATTTGATAATGTTGGGTGCAACACAGTTAAGGATGGAGAATAAATTACTTTAAGGTGACCCTCTGATGAGGAAATTGCTCAAATTACTATAGACATGGTCACCCAAGCCAAGAGTAACTATAACTTAAGAAATAGGACAGTTGGTAATGCCGGTGGTAAACCAGGTGGCATTAAGATTAGAGGTTGACACCAAGCAGTCACAAGAAAAGGAAAAGGTTGTTGATACTGCCAACAAGATTAAAATAAAGAAGAATACTAAGCGAACTACTCCTAATTTTATGTATAGGGTGAGGAATAAGACACCAAAGGTGACTGTTCCTTTTTCCCAAAAGGATGGTGAGTCCCAACACAAGGAATGACCTAAGTTGAATATCCAGGTGGAAGATAGAGATTTTACTGTTGTAAAATAGGACATAGTTGATCAGAAATACATCCCAATTGATATAAGTAAATTAATTTCATAAATCATTGTCAAGGTTCCATTGTTGGAAATGATGAGAATAGAAGAACATAAGGAAAAGACCCTAGATTGGGTAAATGGTTTCACTTCCCCAAATAACCAAAGATCAGATGAAAATGATAAACATGTAGCTTCCTTGGATGACACACCTGATAGTAGAAGTGAAGAAATTATTTCTGAAATTCCACAAATTTATCTAGCTACAAATGTTGTTAGCACTGCATCAGTAACAATTGATCCCTTCTTTCTGACTTTGGTAATTAATGGAAAACTGTTGAAAAATTGTATGATTGATTCCGGGGCATCAAATACTATCATGCCTGCAGAAGTCATGAAGTCAATGGGATTGAGTGTTGATACACCTCATGGGAGATGTCAAGATATGGACTCAAGGGAAGTGCCAATTATTGGTACTATCAAAGCTTTACCTTATAAGTTAGCAGTATATCCAAATAAATAGCTGACTATGAGTGTCTTAGTTGTGGATATCCCTCCTCAGTATGGGATGTTTCTATCTAGGAAATGGAGTTCTTCTATGGGAGGGAGTATCCAATGTGATTTGTCATTTGCCACATTTGGCATTCAAGGGGAAAATGTTAAAGTATCTAGAGAAACCAAAACTCCCCATATGATTGAAGAAGGAGAAGATACCATGAATTTCTTTTTAGACACTAATATTGATTCTTTCCAAGTTCAAGAAAAGAAAATGGAAGGAAGGGTCAAACCTGTCCTTTTAGCTGAAGAAAAACATAATTTGATAGACCATAATGATGTGTGGACTTTGTATTTTGATGGAGAAAATTCAAAGGAAGGAGCTAGAGTAGGAATGTTGCTAATATCCTCGAATGGTAAAACCTTTAAGTTTTCCTTCACTTTATTATTTTCTTGCACCAATAATGTGGTAGAATATGAAGCCTTGCTAATTGGATTAAGATTAGCATCAAGGCATGGGATAAAATGCCTTAAAGTAATTGGAGATTCTGAGTTAGTAATTTCTCAAATTAGGTCAAAATATGCATCAAAAAATCATAGGCTAAAACAATACCAAAATGTTGTATGGGATGAGATTGAGAATTTCAGTGCTTTTGGTATTGACTGGATGGATAGGAGCCAAAACAGAATCGATGACTTGTTGGAAAACATAGTCTTAAGATCAGAGGACATCACTTTTGCAGGGATATCAAAAATTGAGGTACACTCTAGGCCTTCTATCCTAGATAATGTTGAAAATTTGCAAGTTTTTTCTGATGACAAAGACATATTGAGATTTTTACAGCGTGAGTCCCATTTTGGTGACAAGGAAATAGATTTTAGTACTTACATAGATACTAGTAATGGAAAGAAGATTTTTTTTTGGAAAAGAGGTCTTGCAGTTGAAGTCTAACAGGGCTCCTAAGAGGCTAGTTGCTCTTGAAAGGTCATTTGATAATAAAGATAGGGCCTTTTCTGCCAAAGTTGTAAATAGCTAGAAGATTTAGAAGAAATAAATCTAGGAACTACTATAGTACCAAAGAATATTTACATTGGTAGGAGGTTGTCCCCCAAGGTCTGAAAGATGTTGATTGATCTTCTCAAAAAATTTAGACATATTTTTGCATCATCTTATGATGACTTAAAAGCTTACAGAGAAGACTTGTTTCAACATGATATTTCACTGAAGGAGGGAATTAAACCTTTCAGATAGAAGTTAAGGCTTGTGAACCCCACTCTTGCACCCAAGATGCAATATGAATTGAAGAAAATGATAGATGCTGGAATAATCAAGCCCATTAGACATTCTACTTGGGTGTCAAATCTACTTCCAGTAAGAAAAAAGAATGGTGACATTAGACTTTGTGTTGATTTTAGGAACCTGAATATAAATTCTTTAAAAGATAATTATGGGTTACCTAATATGGAAAATATGCTACAAAGAGTCACTAGATCAGAATTGATGTCCATGATGGATGGTTTCTCAAATTACAATCAGGTGATGGTCAAAGAATCTGAGCAATTTAAAACCGCATTTACCACCCCATGGGGGGCATATGTATATGTCAGAATGCCTTTTGGTTTGACCAATGTTGGGGGAAATTTCCAGAGAGCCATGGATGTGGCCTTTGTAGACTTCATAAACAAATTTTTGGATGTATATAAAAATGATCTCACAACATATTTAGCTAAGGAAGATTAGCATTGTGAGCATCTTGAGAAAGTTTTTGTCAAAGCCTTGGAGTATGGGTTTCCTTGAACCCAAAAAAGTGTGCTTTTAGTGTTGTGGAAGGTAAGATTTTAGGACATATTATCACCAAAGATGGAGTGAGAATTGACCCTGAAAGGGTTGTGGCTATAGACAAGCTTTCCTTGACCAAGAATGAAAAAGGGATCCAATCCTTTTTTGGACAAGTAAGTTTTTTAAGGAGATTTATTACTAAGTTTGCAGAAATTAGTATCCCTATCTCAAAGATGTTGAAGAAAGGAGCAAGAGTTGTGTGGAATAAAGCAGTAGTTGAGGCTTTCTAGAATATTAAAGAAGCCATCAAGGTTTTAAGGACACCTGATTATAGCAGGCCTATGAAATTTTTTTCTTTTGCCTCTTGTCATACTGTTGCTGCTGTATTATTACAAAAGAATGCTTAAGGGTATGACCAACCCATATAATTTTTTAGTAAATCCTTACAGGTAGCTGAATTGAAATATGATATTATTGAAAAATAGGCATATGCTCTGGTTAGAGTTGTTAAAGCTTTCATATGTTATCTAGTGGGAGCTACAGTCATTGCATATGTCCCTAGTGTTGCGGTTAAAGATATACTAGTTCAACAAGAAGCCTTAGGGAGAAGATGTAGATGCATCGACAAGATCCAAGAATTTAATATTGATATTCAGATTACAAAATTGGTAAGAGGCCTAGGTCTTGCAAAGTTGATGGCCCAAAGTAATTTGGTTTCCAATCACATAAATATGGTCGAAGAAGAACAAAGGACATATATCTGTGATATGGATTGTTGTGACTCGTACATGGATATCATTAGTTACTTGCAAAAAATGACCCTACCCCTTGAGATGGATGACAAGAAGAAGAGAACTGTCAAGTTGCTTGTTGTTAGGTATGCTATTGTAGGTGGTAAACTATGGTGGAGGAGCATTGGAGTATTTCTCAAATGTGTAAACCAAGATAAATCTAGGGCCTTGTTAGAAGAAATTCATAATGGTGTTTATGGTGGTCATTATATGGCTAAAACTAGAACCCATAAAATTCTCAGGTCTAGATTTTGGTGGCCTACACTTTTCAAGGATGCATCAGTTTTTGAAGAAATGTGATGCTTGCCAAAGATTTGTTGGTAAGTTAAAATTTAATGGAAACTTTCCCCTTAAGACTGTTATAGTCCAAGCACCTTTTCAGAAGTGGGGTATGGATTTCATTGGTGAGATTATAAATACGTCCAGTGGAGGACATTCTTGGATACTGGTAGTAACAGATTATTTCACCAAGTGGGTGGAAACTATCCCCACTAGAAGAGCTACTAGTAAGGTTGTAATAGATTTTGTAATGCAAAATATTCTTGTCAGATTTCATTGCCCATAAATTATTGTGGTTGACAAATCAATGTGTTTTAGGTTAGAGGATTTCACTGACTTTTGTCAACAATATGGTATACAAATTTCATATGCATCCCCTTATTATCCATAGGGAAATGGCCAGGCTGAGTCTAGCAATGAGAGTCTGATTAACATCCTCAAAAGGGTACTAGATAAAAATAAGAGGGCTTGGGATTCAAAGTTGCAATTATCTTTGTGAGATGATATGATGACTATTAAAAAGGCAATAGGATGCGCTCCCTTTGATAAGATATATGGAATAAATGTCAGATTGCCTCAAAATAATTTATTGCAGATGTATCAGTTTATTCAAGCATATGATGATGATCTGGAAGATGAAATGAGGGTAAGGTTGAATGACTTGATATGATTAGATGAGGCGAGAAGGGAGGCACATGAAAGGAATTTGAAATTACAAACACAGTGCAAGGCTTTGTATGATAAAAGAACCACTCAAAGAAATTTTAAAAATGGTGACTTGGTTCTGAAGTGGAATGCTAGACTAGAAGATAAAGGAAAGCATGGGAAATTTGATCCCATATGGTTAGGCCCATACATTATTGAGAACAAATGGGGAACAGATTCCTATATTTTGAAAGATTTGACTGGAGGTACTTTGGAATTGCCCATTCAAGGACAATTCTTAAAGCTTTACTTCTCTTGAAGTATTTCTATCCATGATCAGTAGTTTAGGGCTTCTTATATTTTTTTGTATAGGTGTGTTAAGTTTAGGTGACGAGTTTTTGATGGTGGTATGCTTAACCAAGAGATTTTGATGTTATTGTTGTATCTGTAGGAGATACACATCCCCAATTAGAGCCACTGTTAGTACTGTTCAAATTTTTTGGCCTTTAAATGTTGAAAAAATATTGAAAATCATTGTTTTTTATATGTCCTAGGTCTTCCCATTCAAGAAGCCCTAAGTTACTGACCATTGTTCTAATTCTCTCTTACCTTTTTTGGTCACTTAAGTTCAATTTTTTGCATGTTCTTATTAAAAGGGTTATAAGTTATTGACTAAAGGTCCATGGGTCAGAAAAAATCAAATGTTCACATTCGTGTATGTCATTTACTTTAGAGCATACCCTATTTTATCCTAGTTGTCAGATCTTTTTAGATCTCATTTTTGTCATTATCTCACAAACCCCAAGATGTAAGTTTTATATTTTCACAGGATCATAAAAATTCACCACATGTCCTTAGTTACCGGTGGGTCCACATAACAATGAAGCCTTTTTTGAGACTGCACGGTTAAGTATTTTCTAAGGGTTAATGTCAGGTGAACCCGATTTGTCAGCGGTTTAAAGGTTTAGTTAAGGCCTGAGCAGGATCAACAGTAGGTGTAATGCCTCAAAGGAAAAATACCCAACTGTTACTCATTAAGGGATTGCGATAGCCATCCGATCAAAGGAATGAACAAGCATCAATTTTGGTAGGGCCAAAAGGTGCCATTTAATATGAACTACAGGATGTGTTTTGATCTAGTGATGGGTGTAATGCCTTGATCGATACTTGCAAGATTTCTATGCATCACGAGATCATGTATTGTCAACGCGTGTCCCGGATGACATCACATGTTAGTGGGGCCGCAGTTTTTAAAGGAGATAAAGGGCCAACAAGTTTGAGGGAGGATCAATGGTAGGTGTTAATCCTTAAAAGGAAGATGATCAGTGGTTAGTCTTCGCGGGATCACGATGTGCCGACACGTGTCCTACTCAGTGGAATTTTAAAGTGACGTGGATTTAACACATGGTTTAAAATTAAATATTTTCATTGGTTGGTTGGTTTGCGTAAGGTAAAAAGTAAGTCTCAGCTAGTCAACTTTGTGATTGTTGTCCGATATGAAAGGAAAGGAAGGATCGACGACCTAGTTTTAAAAATTTGAAATCTGAGTTGTGACGTATTTTGTGAATGTTGTAGGTGCTAGTTTTCAATGCTAATGTCTTAATAGTGTTTTGTGTGAATTAAGTGTAGAATGCTGATAGGGGTACAAAGCAGTAATGATCTTTTCAAATGACATATTATCTCTGGAGCTCTCAAGTGAAAAGTATTTTCTATCTATGTTTCAGTCTATAAAGATTTTTGAAAGGTGGTAGGTGCTTTTACTGTGATATTTGAACTATTTGTATTTATGATTCTGGTTCTAGTGAATTATAATTTGTGAAGGGTTGGAATACTAGTTCTATTATCATTTCACTTAGAGTTGTTCATTCAAACCCTAGTTGTCAAATATGGCACCATGTAGAGAGTTTAAGGGAGAAAGTAATTATCAGAAGAAAGTTGTATGTGATGATTTACTTCAATTGTTTCCTCTTGAAAATGATGCCTCAAAGATGAAAGAGATGGTTATGAAAAACCCTAGAAATCAGGTAGGGGAAGGATTGTACAATAGGGGTATGTGGACAAGGGACCCTAATGTTGAATACACCGGGTTGACCCTGTTTAAGATTTCATATTTACAGAGAAATGCATGTGTACCTCATAGTAACATATGGCAATTTGATGTTGGCAAATTGGTTATGCCAGTTGTCTTTATGGATACAAATATCCTCTTGCAGGTAGAAAAATGCTATGATCTAGTGGCAAGGGTGGTAAGGGATGTAGATGGAAATATTTTGATTAGCATAACAATAGCTGAAATAAGAGAGGTGATCTCATTGAATGATCCTTCCACGGGTCTAGAAGACATTAATTTTGATAATTTCAAGAAGGTTTATGAAGCTCAGAGAGATTAATTCAGGTCACACCCTTTGAGGGAGTTTTTTGACAAGATTGGTACTTTGTGTGTGGCTAGTTAGAGTACTCTAGAGCCAATCCAGTTAGATCTCTTTAGTTTAAGAGCACCGGGCATGTATAGGTCACTGACTTATAGATTTGGTGAGGATGAGGCAACACACATGCCAATTCATTTTATGTTCATGATGGTTCATATTTTACACCCCCACTTGGCAGTTATTTTTGACTTTTCCCCTTTTGTTGCTGAACTGATTCACCAAGGTTTGTTGGGAATTTAGAATTTTAAGGTTGACAAGCCATTTGGGTAGTACTATATGCTAATGCATATGTTTTTGTACAAGGGTGTGAATTTCTTCAGTTAGACTATGGAGATTGTGCAGGGAAAAAATAGCGAGTCACTACTTGTCCAATTGTGGAGTAATGAGTTGTCATGGGACTGAGTTGATGCTAGTTTTATCGTTTATGACAAAAATTTTGCCTCTAGGCTTAGGACATTATTATTTTTGGAAACCCTAGAATTCCTAAAGGGTTATTAAGATTAATTAGACCAAAGGAATATGCAAAATACATCAACATAGTGCATAATTTTGGTGATATAATCATGTATCTAGTTTCTACAGTCTTCTAAGTTTATGGATTTAGGGGAACACCCTATGTACTACCATATCAAGTCCCCTTGAAGGTGGGGTTTGCATAAATTTTATGAAAACTTGGTGGGTTATAGGAGGTAGCTCTAATAGGAAGAAATAGGGGAACTCTCTTTCCCACTATTACAATAGACCACCAAATTGTTGTCACTAAAGTTGGCTAGGTACACTTGAATAAGGTCTTGAAGCCCTACATGTTGGCTACTGATGTTTTTAGGTGTGCTCACAATGAAGGTTTTCTCAATGGAATGCTTAAAGAAAGAACAAGGTGTGTCTCCATGGAACACCAATTCAATTTCCCAAAAGATATAATCAGAAATGAGTTTAGACTTCAAGATTAGGAAGTAAAGAAGGAAAATTGGCTGGTCTATAAGAAGACCTTAGAATTTATTTAAATTTTTTGATAAAGGTTATGACCCATTGAAGGCTTTTCAGCCTTGGGAAAGAAATATTCAGGCTTTGATGGAGCATTTTGAAGGGATCACGCAAGCCATGAGTGAAAAGAAAAATGCCATGATTTAGACCGATCCAAAGAGGGAAAAAAGGATTTTGAGCCAGCCTGGGTATGCCAAGCTTGTTCCTAGAGGAACTTACACTATCCAACAAAGGTAGGGATATAATGTATAATTCTTGTGCAATAGAAAACTAGGAATATCCAGTCTACTTCCAAATGGAAGAGATCTATAGATGATACCCCTGATGTGCAACCCTCTCCAAAGAGGAAAAAATAAGAAGAAGTGCCCCAGCCATAAGAAGATGTATATTCACCATCTCAGTCCCCACTACATTTGGATGAGTAAGGAGTTGCTGAGAAATTGGTGCAAATGAGTAGTGAGGGACAAATTTTTGTAACTAATGAAGAAATTCAAGAGGGGATGCCAGAGGCACCCGAGAAAGCAGAGATGGACCTCACTATGTCTAAATTCTCAAGTAAGGAACTAGACCCTATAGTAAAGCAGGCCAGTGATAGATTTTTGTCTGATGATAATTTTTTTAAGGCTAGGGCATTCCTTCAATTTCTATGGAGGATGCATATCAAGCAATATAAAGAGATTTGTGAGAAGAAAAAAGAAGAGTTCCCTGATAGGGATACACATGATATAGAAAATGAGACAAAGGGGGAGATGATGAAATTTTTTGAGAAGATGACCCTAGAAGAATGTAGATCCATGGTCCATACTATAGGTGTGATGATTCTCCCTGAGTGGGATATAGCAGATGCAATAGTTTTTGATGTTGTAAGGAAAACTATGACCACTTTGCATTCTACCATTGAGGAAGCAGAAAAAGCTACCAAGGGAGTGGTCTTTTTTGATGACCATGTTGCTCTTGTGATGTGGTCTCTTAAGAGAGAAGAGAGTAGAAAAGGGAATGAGGTATACCCCTCTGAATACTCAGGAAACTTGCTAGTCAAGAGAGTTGGGGATACTTAAATTGTTGAGGTTTCCAGTGTAGTTTTGGAAACTATCAAGTTCAATCTCAAGGTTGTAGAGAGGGAGGCCCAGGAGAAAGAGGAGCAGAGAATAAAGTTTGAGACTATTCTCAAAGCCTACAATAATTTAAAGGTAGCACAGTAATAGAGAAAGACAAGCTCATTGCACAATTGACTAGGCCATAAGATCACAGGTCCCCTCAATTGTTACTTGCTAACCAATTTGCAATTGCTTCCTCTTCTAGTCTAATTATTGAGTTTCCTCCATCTCCATTCCTTGATCCACATATAGGTCTGAGTTAGTTGTGAGAAGAAACAATTGATGGAGGAAAAGGAAAGATTGAAAGAGATCAAGGAAAGCCTGACTAAAGAAAGAGACATTCATATGAAAGCCAAGTGCACTGTAGATCATAAATATGAGGAGAAGATCAGGGAAATAATGATGCAGTTTGCTACCAGCCTTGAGCCTACAATGTTGTTTGATCATGCGAAGAGGTTGGATATTCTTCTAAATTCATTGTTAGAAGAAAAGGCTGAGTTAAAGCCAATTTTGGATAAGTCGGTGGAAAGGCATCCAAGTTTGAAGTTATTTTATTTTTTTCTCTAAAGGTAAAAATAATCCTGACCAAACAATAAAACCATTGCATAAATTTGTAAAGGGTTTGGTAGAGTACATGATAGTTATGGATGATTTGGAAAGAAAGTCAAATCTTCTAAAGAGGGAATTAATTGTTGTCAATTGTGAATTAATTCTGAGAGTTTTTAAACATAGTGGCAAGCTGAAAGAGTTGGTTAAATGGATAGTGGAATTAGATGATGAGTTGTCAATTAGGATGAATAGTATCCTAACTCTATAAAATACTCTTTTCTTCATTTAAACAGTTGAAGTATTAAAAGCTACCAAATCCAAATTTGATTTCATAAAGAAAGAGATAAAATAGATGGAGAGTAGATGGCAACAGGTATCAGGTAGAAAGGTCAAGATTACTAGTTACCCATTTGCAAGTGAAGAAATATTCAATGTTTGGCGGTACTAGTATATCCCCCATGTGGAGAAAGAAAGAACACCATCTACTGCTTAAAGGAAGTGTAAGGCTAATGGTTTGAAGTCTTAGTTGGTGATAATCAAGGTGTATTTATTGGAGGGAATTTTTTGAAGACATAGACAATCAGATTGGTTGAAGGGCTTGAGGAATTGAATGGAGACTCAAAGGAGGCAACTGATTCATCTAGCTACTTACAGATGGTCTCCCATATTGGATTTTGGTTATTTATTGTAAACCCTGCATGGTTGTTGAGAGTTTTTAGGTTAAAGCTTTTGTTTACCCTAAATGAGCGGATGCTTGTTGCAATCCTTATCATATAAAAGGATTTATCATGATCATTAAGAGGCATTGCGTTAGGTGTTGATAGAGTTTACTTTGAAACCCTAGTCTGAATCGAGATTGTAAATTTTGTATCAATATTCTCAATAGAAGGAAGAAATTTGCAGGCCTATACTATTATTTGCAAGCTTGTGTTTTGAATTAAACTGTATATAAGGGAATGATTCATTATATTTAATACAAAAATATGGTTCTTATCTCTCCTTTGTGTTAAATCTTATGAATTTTGGACTTTCTAGTTCATTACAAAATCATTTATGTGTGTATTTTCATTTCTGAGTTCTAATCAAGGATTAGATTAAATATTACTCTAAAGGTGATATGAATTCATCTTGGTTTGCATAAGGATTTCTTGTAATAAGTGAGGGTTTTGGGTGGATGTGTTTATGGTTATGAATCTATGATATTTTTTAGCCTTTGTATCTTGTTTGTTTCAGAGTTATTGCCCAATGGATAAGGCATTAGTGTGAGTAAGTATCTCTTTTATTGATATTTATTGATTGGGGTTGTTACAATCAGCAATATAAAAATAAAACCAGTTGAAGTATTGACATTTTGGTTGAGAAGTTGGATGTCCTATCATAACAATGGAGAGTCAATGAATGCTTGGTTAGCATTTAGTACTTTCTTGTTATTTATCTTTTATCTGGATCCAATCTTGGTATTGTGAAGATATTTTATTTACTAGATTAGGTGCACCCACCTTGGTTTTGTAGAGCCAGAAGTGCAGAGGGAAGTCTTGTCCCTATATTTGGTCCATTTACCTTAAGATCCCATAATATATTTTGAATTAACCATTCCCAAAAAAGTCTTGTCCCTATATTTGGTCCATTTACCTTAAGATCCCATAATATATTTTGAATTAACCATTCCCAAAATCAATTGGAAGCTATATTGGCAACCTAAGTGCATAAGTGATTTTGAAACACCAATAGACATCATAAACCATTTTATTTCCATCCATAGGTTTTGCCTCTTAATCTTCACCGTTGATTTTGTCACTTTAACCTTCCTTGACAATTGTGTCAATAACACTTTTCATTCTCCTTCATCTGATCATCCTTAAATTTTGTGAATCATTTAATAATCATAACAAACATTATCTTTTACCTCAGAATCATCAACAATTGTCTAGCTCATCATCTTTAATCTGCATTCACTAGTTCCATTTATTTATTTTACACATTCAATACCACAATACGATAACTTGGTTAAATTGTACTCAGTATACACTACACTTTCTAGATGTATACAAAATTCTTCATTTACTGATCACATAAACTTGTTCAGTCTTTGATCTTCAATCCATAACAGAATAATGTAATACAATCAAATTAGTAACATAATATCATAGACTCGTTAATAAGTTACCCAATGAATACCATATCCATATCTTTCTCATCTGTCTCATCTTCATGTAGATATCTCATTCCTTCACCATTATTTCCTTCTTAAGATGTTTGTAACCATCATGATAAGTATAGTCCAAACTAGTTGACATCAATGACAATACATTAACTTATTTAATTTCTCACATATACCTTGGTACCTCGGTGATCATCAATCACTATCTTTCAATCTCTCCTTTAATATATTCAATCACTTTTAGTCTATCAGGTACTACCACTAGAAATCCTAAGGAAATAGATTTCAATCTCCCTAGCAATATACAAACAGCTAAGGAAAATAAGAATTCCTTCTCAAATTTGAAACCTGATCAAAATATAACAAAGATAAGCCCTGGATACCTAGACCAAAGTGTGACTTTACTCCTCTGGGAGAATTTCTTAAGGATGCACTCAAAACTCTCTTGAATAATAAAATCATAACATTGCCTGACAAGTCTAATCCATATGAACATGGAATCAAGTCAAAATGGTGGAATGAAAACCACTAATATGAGTTTCATTGTAACAAGGGTCATAAAACAAATAATTACACAAAACTTAAACACTTGATCCAAGACCTCATTGGCAATGAAATAATCATTATAGATAGACTTCAAACTAGCATTGATCACAAGGAATTTAGGGAGCCTTTTTTAAAATATGAGAAAGGAGAATCATCTAGACCGAAAGACAACAAGATTAGCTATCCTTACACTGATAATGAAAATGTTATTCATATGCTTGAATCATTTGACCAGTCTATTAATGTTATCAAGATCAAAGACCAATTTGAATCTGAATCATCTAATGTGGTGACTCTATCACAAGGAAAAGTCACTTTGTGAGGGGTAGGTCCTTCCTCTTCTTCTAAATAACAAGTTGCACAAGTATCCTAGCCAACATAAAACAAAAAATTAGAATTATCATCCTCCTCAAATAATTATATCCTAGTCACTCAATTTTAACGTACCTCAACACAAATATCAGTCTTTCAGTAGTTAAAAATCTCCCCCACACATAGAGAGATCCTGGAAAAAACCCTCTTCATAGCGAACGTACCTAAGGACTTAGATGTTGATAAGTTTCAATTAATGGTTGGTCATCTTACCTCTCCTCATTACTTGACCTTTTTTGAAGAAGACAATCATCCATCCACATACCCAACCCCTTCACATCGAAGTTCTAATCTATAAGTATAGAGTGAAACACATTTTGATGGATGGAGGCATGGGTTTGAACATTAATTTTAATCTTGTCAAATATTTAGGATTTTATAAACATTCTATTGATCCTCAAGGAAAGATAATAATAAGATCTTGTGATGAAGAATAAATATCCTCCAGGGGCATGGTTGTCCTACCTATTTGACTAGGTCCTATTGAGAGGGATGTTATATATCAAGTTCTAGATCTTCTACTAGCATACAACATCCTACCTGGTAGACCCTAGATACATGACATGCAATCATTTCCTCCCACTTATAACCAATGCATTAAATTCCCCAACAATGGAGTTGAAGTAACAATACCCATAGGTTCTTCCTATTTGTACAACAATATAAAATTGGTTGATATCATAGTCCCCCACAATAAGGAATCTTTGAAAAATCAAGAATTCTTGCCAAAAACACCAAAAAGGCTACCCTATGCAAATTAGAGAAGAAGCTAAATATCAAGGATAATGGAATGGGTGAATATAGGTTGGTTTCTTCATGCTCCATGGTAAATCTCCCTAGCTCTCCTAGATCCTATGGGAATCCCTCCTCATCATTTAGACCTACAAGTGCCACTACTTCTATAGTCCATAAAGGAATTGGAATGATTCGAGAAAAAATATCCTTTGAAGAAAAAAATGAAGAAAAAGTTGTCTTATAGTGGCTTTATAGGGGTGAAGAGATAGATCAAGAATTCAAACATATGGAAATTTCCTTGGAAAAGTATGGAAAAATATATTAGATGACATTCTGCAAAAAAATGGGCTATGATGGAAAAGGGCATCTAGGAAAAGGAAATGGGATTGTTGAACCTTTACATTCTGAGTTCTCAAATCCTAAAGAAAAAACTAGTGTGAGATACTATGAAAAACAATTTAATCCATCTTCTAAAAGTAGTCCTATATTTGATAGGTTAGGAGATTCAGATGATGAGGGTGAAGAAGAGATTATTCTTATGTCTTATGAAAGACCACTTCACATACAAACTAATAATAAAGAATATCTGGGAGAACCAAACTTACCAATGAAAATAGTAGAACCATAGGTAGAGGAATGTGTTACTTCTGAGCATGAAACCCAATAGGAATTGGCTAATGAGCATGAGAAAAAAGGGTCACATGAAAATAAATACTAACAATAAAGTCCTTGCAAAGATCGACCCCCTAACTGGTACTAACTAGCTAGTAGATATTGCTCATATCTTAGACTTACCTTGCTTCATGAATCTATCAAAAAAAGGAAGACAAGCTATTTCACCTTTTATTCCTATGTTGAATTATGGAGAAAACTCTCATATCACTTCCCTATCACCAAAAATAGATAACTAAAGACATAATCAAGACCAAAGATTGGGAAGATGAAGAAGAAACTCCCATGCAGAATCTTCTACAATCTTTGGGCAGATCTGATGAAAGTCAAACTAGTTCTCTCATGAATATGAGTAGGATACCCTTTCTTATCCTATAATACATATTGAGATTAATGTTATTCACAAGAACACACCCTCTTTTGAGAGAGGAAAAAACTCTGGTACGTGACATACACAAGAAGAAAAATTAGAAAATTGTGCCATCAAACCCAACATAATTTTTCCTACCCAAGTTGAATAAGAAGAAGATTCACCTACTCATTAAGAATGATCCTTCCTAATCACACCCATTGGAATTTTGCAACAAGATCCAGAATTGAAATGATACCTATCAAGACATTTCTTTAATGAATGTGTTTGCATGAATGCGAAGAGGATCTAAGCTATAGGAATAGGTCAGACAGGTTAGGTTTGAAAACTTCCCATCATGACTCTTCTATAAATCCTAGGACAAATTGTAATCTAGAAAACTCTACAAAGGAAAACCTTATGGACCTCTCATCAGCATTCTTGAATGATGATGACGATAACACAGTGTTCTATCTTGAGGTAGTTCAATCTTTATTCCTGATTCATCTCGAGCTTAAATTTAATAGAACACTATCAAGCCTATAAATATGTTGTCCTTTTCAAATTACTATGACCTAGATCCTATTAGTTAAATGATATTGAACCTATCTCCTACTCCACCAGTGCAAGAAGTGTAAACAAGGTGTTGAAGGATATCAAGTATCTTAGTCTTACTAGAAAAATTACAAAGAAAAGAAGATCTGATGGTGAAAACTACTTATTTGCAGTATCAGATCATAAAATAGTAAAAAAAAATGATGAATCCAACGCTAAAATCCTCCCTAAGGTGCCAGCGGATTGGATACTTGAATCCTTCTTGACCATTTCTAGGAAAGATCATCAATTTTGATCGAGCCTACACAATAGGTTAATTTGGGAATAGTTGAGTCACCACGGATTATACACCTTCCATAATCTCTAACTGAGGAAGAAATAATAGTTTATCCAATTCTTCATGAGATAAAAAATTAACTTTACATGGTAATATTATGATATGCATAGCTTAAACACCAGCTTGATTATGCATCAATTATCTATCAGTCCAGGTGTAAAAATAGTTAAATAGAAATTAAGAAAAATGCATCCACATGTAGCATTACTGGTAAAAGATAAATTGGAAAAACTACTAAAAGATACTTTCATCAGATCTATTGACTATGTTGAATGGATATCAAACATCATACCTATTTCAAAGACTGATAACTCAATATGAGTCTTCAGAGATTTCTAGGATCTAACTAAGGCTTGTCCTAAAGATGATTTGCCACTTCCTAATATAGATACGATTGTGGATCTCATAGCTAGATTTAAAATGTATTCTCCAATGGATGGATTTTCCAGCTACAACCAAACCATAATTTCCCATAAAGATCAAGAAAAGACTTCTTTTACATGTGCATGGGGTACCTTTTTCTGGAATGTTATGCCTTTTAGATTAGATAATGCTAGAGAAACTTATCAAAGGGAAATTCCAATGATCTTCCATGATATGATGCACATGAATACGGAAGAATATGTAGATGATACTTTAGCTAAATCTGTAACAAGATACATACATCTAATTGATTTAGATAAGATGTTCAATAGAATGGAACAATTGAATCTTAGATTGAATCCAAAGAAGTGTGCCATTGGTGTCATATCTAGAAAACTTTTAGGATACATTATATCAGCCATAGGAATTGAAGTAGATCTGACTAGAGTAAAAGAAATGCTCAACATGCCACCTCTAAAGAATATCATCCAAATGAGGATGTTACAAGGAAATCTACAATCTATCAGAAGGTTCATTTCTTAGCTTAACGACAAAGGAAAAACTCTTATGAAGACTCTACATAAATGTGTAACTTTAAAATAGAATGAGGATTGTGACAAAAATTTACAATAAATTAAAGAATATCTAGAAAATCCTCTGATTCTTATGGCTCATATTCTATGAATTTTTTTTTGCTCTATATTTCAGCCATCGCTACAACTTTGGGAGCTCTTTTAGCACATGTTGAACACGGAATAGAAAGAGCTATATATTACATCAGTAGAACCTTGGTCTCATATGAGCTTAACTACACCGTTATCAAGATATATTATCTTGTAGTAGTATTTGCTTCTTAGAAATTTAGACACTATATGCTAGAACTTCTATCCAGTTGATCCCAAACATTAATCCATTAAAGTATCTACTGAGAAAATAAAATCTTACAAGAAGGTTAGAAAAATGGGTCATGATTCTAAGTAAATTTGATATAACACATGTTGATCAAAAAATAATTAAAGGACAAGTTATAGTTGATCAAATAGTTGATGCACCTTTATAGAGTACAAGACCTTTGATCACAAAATTCTCAAATGAATCTATTTTTCACTTGACTCAACATGCATGGAAAATATACTTTGATGGTTCTTTCACTCAACAAGGTGCAAGCGTTGGAGTCCTATTCATTCACCCCAAGGATACAAGATTCCTAATGCCTATAAGATGATTTTCCCTTGCACAAATAACATAGTCAAATATGAAGCCCTAGAAAATGACGTAAATATGGCAATTGAATGGAAAATTAAAGAGCTTCATATTTATGTTGATTCTCAACTTGTCGTCAATCAGATCAACAATGAATATTAGACTAAAGATTAAAATTTGATTTTAAACAAAAGGATGATTAATGATCTCAAGGAATACTTTGTGTTCATAACATTCCTGTAGATCAAAGAACAAAAAACAAAGTTGTTAATGCTATGGCTACTTTGACATTCATGTTGCAACTGGAAGAACATAAATTTCTCTATGACTTCCTTGTGGAAGAAATCTCCTTCCCTTCCTACAACTCACCTGAATCCCAAAACATTTGGACTATCATAGGCTAGGATACTTCTTGATACAACCAAATTTATGCTTACCTGAGAGATCAAACTATCCCTAATGGCTTATCCTGAAATGAGAATAGAAAACTTATGTACAATGCACATCGTTACATAATCATTGCTAATGACTTGTTTAGGTGAATTCTATATGGTACCCTCCTTAAGTGTCTAGAAAGTGATGAATCTGAATGAGTGTTGAAAGAAATCAATGAAGGTATCTGCAGAGCTCACTTGAATGGTATTTCTTTAGGTAAGAAAATCCTAAGGGATAGATACTATTGGCCTACTATGGAGAAGGATGCTATACAATATGCCAAATCTTGTAAAAAGTGTCAGCTACACAAAAATCCGATTCATGCTCCTGCTAGAGAATTATTGCCATTTATCACCCACTTCCCTTTCTAGCAATGGGCCTTTGATCTCATGGGGAAAATATATCCTTAATCCTCCAATGGTCACAAGCTCATCATCATGGCTAATGAGTACTTCACTAAGTGGGTTGAAGTTGTACCTTTCATCAAGGCAACAAGAAAACAAGTAGCCATGTTTATACTTAGGTACATCATCTACAAATATGACATTCTTTCTTCAATCATAGCTGAAAATGGGGGATAGTTCAAGAACAAAGATATAAATAACTTTGTACAAGATTTCATATAAATCACCATTCTTCCTCTATCTATTATCCTAAAGGGAATGGATAAGTTGAAGCATCCAACAAAACAATCCTTAAAATTTTGCATCACTCAGTGAATAAATTTGGTAAGTATTGGCATTTGCAACTAAATCTAGCTCAATGGGTTTATCAGACCACTATCAGAACTCCTATAGGAGAAACCCTATTTGCATTGGTATATGGGTCTGAAGTTGTGTTTCCTATTGAAGTCAAAATCTCATCTCTTAGAGTCTCTCTACAAAGACTCGTCACTAATGAAGACTACATAGTCTCTCATCTTGAAGAGCTAGATTTATTGGATGAACGAATAAAAGAATCATTTTACCATCTAAGGGTCTATCATAAATGAATGTCTAGAGGTTACAACAAGAAAGTACAACATGGAGAAGTTTACATTGGAGACCTCATCCTTAGGGAGAATCCTACGAATCAACAACATCGAGAATAGAAGGGAAAATTTAAACCTAATTGGCTGGGTCCCATCATGATCACTATAGTATTTGGCCCTGGAGTTTAACAACTATCCAGTCTAGAAGGAGAAACTCTCTTAGAACTGATCAATGCTTTTCATCTCAAGGAATTCTATAAATAGACATTTATAGAACACAAAGTTCTTATAAAAAAAATTTTGATCCTAAAAAATTCCAAAAAAATCATATCATATCCTAAAAAATCCTAAAAAGTATAAAAGTCCTAAAAAAAGTTCCTCTGGGAAAACCAGGAAACAAGCACCTTGGTAGCCAAAATAAAAATAATTTCAAATGGTGAAAACTTGGTGAATAGGAATCACTTTTAATTGGTGCTCTATCTTTCAATGTGTGGTTGATCTCTCTTTCTTCCCTCATCTTTACCCTAATCACATGCTCACTCTCTATTTCCTCATCTCCTTTGCACCACCATGGATTGGAGTTCATCTTAGACTTCATCCTTATTCTTTGTCTATCACTTCGGGACAACTCACCTTATCAACTTGGGGGAAACATTGCACATCAACCTAACTTGCCAGCGCTTCACCACTTGAGCTTAACCTAAGTTAGTATACTAGTCCTCCCCTATGGATAATTTTCTACCAACGTGCACATTGGTGTTTCTCAACACTCTCATCACGATGTTTCTCAACACCACCCATTTGGACATCATTGTGTTTCTCAACACATATTACATCACACAAACACACTTTGACACACAAGCACAACATTGTTACTTAACACCTAGGACAAGACACAAACCTAGAAAAATGAGACCAACTAAGATATGATGAACTATATTCTTGTGTGATGTCTATTATCATTTTTTTTCTTGTTGTTTTTCCCCGCATTGCTCAAGGATGTCTAAAATTATACTAGATATTTTTGACTAGGGACATAACAATTTTCTATGATTTCTATTTGTTGGCTTGATTTTGATGATCCTAAATAGTTTAATAAAATGGGTGTCAATGGTATGAAGATCTGAAGATAGAAAATCTTAATTTCAATACATTGTCATTGACTACTTTTCCTCAGGTACATTTTTGTTAGGTACATTACCTTAGGTAAATTGTCATCAAGTATATTTTCGTCAGGTACTTTCCCTTGGGTATATTACCTATCAAGTATTTTTCCCTGAAGTACATTATCGTCAAGCACTTTCCCTCATGTACATTACTATTAGGTACATTTTTGTCAAGTACTTTCCCTTAAGTACATTTTTATCAAGTACATTATCATCAAGTATATTGTTGTTGATACTTGCCCTCAGGTACATTACTATTATGTACATTTATGTGGTGTACTTGCCCTTAGGTACATTGCCCTTGAGTATTTACATCCTCAGGTGACTTGTCATTGGGTGACTTCCATCGTTTGGCACATTACAAAATAACCATTATTCAATTTCCAATTCTTAGGGTCAGGGGTGACTTTGAGGACTAGGGGTAACCCAAAGTCATCTTTGACCCATCCAGTTGCCCTTGACTGCCCAAAAAGGAAACAAATTTGGACTTGAAGTATAATTTTCTATGGAGATGCTAGAAATGTGTGCAACATTGAGGTGTGATAAGAAGAAACATATGGGAGTGGCCAAACATGCTAAAATGGGGCCTATGTTAGAAATAAATTATATTGGTATGCAATTTACAATGCTACAATAGTGATAATAGAGTCCTTCTATATGAAGCAATAAAATATAAATTTTTATTTACAAATCTTACAGTGCAGTAAGAGTTCCTAAAATATCACCTCATTAATAAAATCACGTGCTTGTGTTCGTAAATCTATTATAATTAAGTTTCCCTCTTCTTAGATAAGGTATTATGTATATCTATTCTATTTCCTATAGCAAATCATTTTATTTTTTCCTTATCCAACATTTTCGATAGGGGCGGTTTTCATACCCATTGAATTGATAATAAATATTAATTTAAAGAATATAATATAATTTTGACTTTTTTTTATAATAAATCTTATTTGTTTGGAATGATTTAATTTGGTTTCAAAAGAGTTTTATTATGTGCACAAGTAATTTAGTTGAAGTAGATTTCAAATAATAGGATTGATAAAATTTATTTGGAATGAATCTAATTATTTAGAACAGTTTAATTAATTTTACCTATTTGTGCCAATATACAAATGAATTTAGTGTATCTGAAATAAAGGAATTGCTCTAGTTCATTTGGGATAAGCTTAATGTAATTGTTATTATATATTTGGTTTGACATGTTTTCTCATTCTCACAAATAATTTTTAAAAAAATATAAAATAAAAACATTGGTCCATATTATTTAGAATAAGTCTCCCTTATTGAAAATAAATTTTGATTTATTCAAAATAAAATATAGAAATCTAAATCAATTATGAATCTCAAAAAGGATGCTTTAACAAATATATTTCTTACATTTCCCTAAAAACATTATAAATTTCAAACATCGCGTATTTTTTTAATTGTATATTAAATTTATAGTAGATCATTTATTCTTCTACCTAAAACAATTAAATACATGTATTATTCAGAATTTTTTTGAACTATAAATTTATTATATCGGATTTTTAAAATATTTTTTAAACAAATATTATTCAATTTAACAATCAAATAATTAGTAATAATTTTTTAATGAAAATAATAAATATTTATTTTATTTTTATTAGTCACAGTGAAGTATTAATTAGCACTTTAGATTGACGATTATGTAAGAAACCCACCACATTAATATGAGTAATTTCATTATTTCAAAATCTGTAGGCTTTGCAAGATACAGGGTTAAGAGAATACGTCTAAATAGTAGTTGTCAAGTGGCATCGTTTTATGGAAATTGAATAAGATTCGAACCCAAATTTAATATAAAAATAAAATGTGAACTCTCTAATTAGGTATTCCACCATCCCCGCCACGATAATCTTCTGCTTCTTCAGTCCTTCTCTTTTCGATCTGTTTCATCATTGGTACAACACATAAATCTCATTTCAAACTACAATAACGAGGCATTCTAGATGCTCTTCTTAAATAGAAAATATTTATTCAATAATAAAATAATGTGCAGCTATAGTTCTAGATACCTCTGTGTTATGCTTCTCTCTTACGCCGATCTTCTCTGCAAATGCAATACAAACGTCAAATTGATGTCCATAACAGCCTTTAATAAAGGCTTGACAAGTTACAGATTGAAAAAATAAATAGATAATTACCAAGCAGACGACAGTTTGATTGAAATATTAACACCGACATTATTAAAACAATGATGGCCGAGTGTCTGCCTATCCGAAACAGTGAAAGAAATGCAGATGAAATATGAGGTTTGGTATTTGTTAAATTCATTGTATGAATGGAGAAGTGTTTATATAAAGTTCACCACCGTGATTTTCAACTATTTGGAAGAATTCAAACTTGACTTTAGTTCCCGTGTCTTTCCCGTGAAGGAACCTCATATTCATGCATTTATTAGTCGATTATCTACTAATCTTTAAGTCGCAGTTGTGCCAAGTGTTTGTATCATAGCTCTCAACAGTCAAAAACGTGCTTTGACTTTTACAAGCCAATACGTTTATTTTTATTTCTTTGAATATGTATAACGTTCAAGCAAGTATGTGTGTAATGGTATATGTTGGTGTTAGTTAATTTTAACTGTCACTCGAGATCAGTTCTACGGTGATTTACAAGTAAACCTCAGTTATCATTTATCTAATTCATGGTTCATGGTTGACAGTTTGTTGGACTTTAGCCTTGATCTGCATAACTAAAGATCTTCCTTTCTCATGCATTAGTTTGTGCCCAAACAAAGGCTGTTAATTTCATATTAACTCCTGTTAACTGTTCATGCTAATTGGTGATAATTGAAACTCTTCACCGTAATTTTCTGTTTTAAACAGTGGCTCAACTTTGTATAAATCATGTATTATTATGCATATTGTAATAATTGAATCATGGAATGAGAGATAGAATTTCATTGTTGATCTGCTTTGTTTTTATTCTATTTTTGCAAGCTGTCATTTTTCTTATTTCCTAACTAGATCTATGCTGAAAATTCTATAGTATATAGTGACAAGAGCAAGTAGAAAATTAAAATTTATATACATCAATTGCAAATAAATTAATAAAAGTTTACACTACAAACAATTGGAGGCAAGGATATCATTTAATGGAAAATTTATAAAATCTCTTCCCATTAAATGGGATTAATTATATAGTTTAGTGGTCCTTGTGTTGCATTTTACCTCATTATCTATGCATATTCCGTAGCAACATTAAAAATTCTTGAGTGATTACAAAAAATTGATACGTAGAAATTGTAGACTTAATTGTGGATATGTGTCACTTAAGGTTTCTATAGGTTTGACATGGCATGAATAGTGTAGAATCCTTCTACACCACCATACCTTGAACATCTTCCATGCTAACCCTTTAGTCTTTTGATCACGCGGAGCGTGCCCTCTATTTCCAAAGTTTCAATGACGACTGATGCATATCAACCCGTTGGAGCTTCTAGCCACTCCACGAAGGATGCACCTTCTCAAGTTTCAAGAACCCTCCACGTGTCCCCCCAAACACCCATGCTTCAACAGGGCATGCCGATGCATATTTGGAGAATCTTCTTCCTGCAAGGATTTCCTCAACCCAAAACATTCTAGACAACTATTACCTTCACATCATGTAGATTGCCCCATGCAACTATGACATCTCTAATCAAGTCGTTGTGATTCTACTTTCGAACCCAGGTGTCAGGCATGTTGTGATTAACCAATCAAATTCAAGCATTTTCCCATAGCACAAGGAATTGAGTGATAACATGCCATATTTTTTGGCATGCTAGTAGATTATAACGAATTGCAAATCATTCTGAGTCGATCTTGACCAAGGGTTGTTCTATAAAACAATGACGATTTATAAATTAAAGAGGTAGGAAATATTGGACTTTGGGTCAATAGGTAAGGAAATAAATTGTATCATTTAAAGAGGTCTTTCTTTTCTAAGAACAAGACCCTATGACTTATAGTCCAGGCCTTTAAACTATAGCATATATTTTCTAGGGAATTCTCTCTCGCCTTGGCATATTTGTTCTTAATAAATACTAGGGATTGTGTACTCGGTGCCTTTTCTTTTTTATTAATCATTGTGTCATGTGTTGAACTCTCATAAGTGTGGTCTTGTCTTTGTATGTTTTTTGTAGTGTGCTCCTTAGAAAGACGGTGTTTAAAAGTTATTGCTTCTCTTTCAACCCTTATTCAAACTATTTATGCCTTCCTAAGCATAGTGTCAAATACCAAGACCTTTTCTACGGAGACTTACACTTTCTTTAGGAACGATGTGCCTTAATTCAAACCTTGTAGATGCCTACCATGACAGGATATGAATGTGTGAGCCCTATGTCCAAGACTTTGGTTTCTCATTCTCCTACCAACAATAAAGGGAACATGGTACACTATGTCGTGAGTGAGTGATGACAAAAATATTTGTCCAAAAAGGTCGATCCCCTGCTGATAACAATGAAAAATTCTTAGCTCATCCAACAAACCTTTGATTCAATGTTTCACCTTCCCTTAGCTTAGGTTGTTTGATTAAAGGTGGTTTTTCTTCCTTTTTCCCTAACACCAACCATGAAGAGATGATTTCAAAAATATTAGAGATTTTTTTGCAAGGCACACCATGTCCCAACTCTGCAACATTTCTAGAAATTCCCCTCAATCCAGGCATGAGCCGCAAACCAGGGGATCAACAATTTTTCCTAGAACGTCTGGTGGGATAGAGCTAAATCCAATCACCAAAATTAGTAGATTCTTTGGGGTGTTTGTCTTGATACAAAAAGAAAGTTCACATGCTAAGAACCAGTTGGGGTCTAGTTAAGGCATGGACCCATGTTACTACAACTACACTAATTGGGTTGCTACACAACCTTATTATGAAGACCCAGTTCCTAGTGCTTGAGACACGTTGCTCAATCTTCAATGCAAGTTGAGGATCATTGAGCTTGAAAAATAGTAGAGTATTCTCTAGAATTCCTTATCAATGTTTGCGGCCTCGTCTAAGGAACTTAGTATTTGGTTGAAGAGACTGACGTGGAGAACCATTTTCTACATGAAGATGTTCCAAAATTTTTATGTCCTATAGGAGATGAACCCGACTAGAGTGATTTTTCAAAGTTCTCTTTCTAGTCTTTAATGCCAGATGCAATTTTTCTTTTCAAGGGTAGTTTGGTGGTTTGACACTCAGAGAAAAAAAATGAGGCAAGTTGGCAAGATCCACAACTAACACAAGTGAGAGAAGTACAAGAAGAAAATAGCCTGCTCCTACTACATTCAAAGGCTGATGATCTGTATTTTCTCTTTTCTGAGCTCCCTTATTTTGTAGAAGATCATGAGATTTATACTCCAAAAACTTTGAAGGTTGCAAAGACTCTTTTAAGAGAAGCCTCACTATGGAAATATCTCCCTATAATTTTAGACGTGAAAATAAAAGTAGAAGCCGATGACATGTAGTTGTGGAATGAGCTAGATATTTTTACATGTCAGTCGATGAATGGACTCTAGTTGTCCAAATGGAGCTACCCACTTCTCCCCAGATAACAAAACCACCAATTATTGAGCGCTAGAAGCACATCAGTGCATTTCCTATCGTTGTTCCTTTGAAAAGGGTCCACGAGTGCCCAATTAGGTATTATTTGGAACCATTTCCTTGTCAGGTTATTGAGGTCATGCTCACGTCAAAGCATAAAGAGAGTCCTGCCAAATATCTTGAGATGTTGTCTCATGTGATATCAGAGGAAGTACCCAACTTGAGGGTAAAAGTACAAACATATGTCACACTTTTATAAAGGAAAAGGTCAACAACATTCAAAATTTTCAATTTTAACGACATAAAAGTGGCATTTACGTTTAGAATTTGAAGATGATGTAAACTAATGAAATGTGTAAAATTGGATGAAGTTTATGCTTATAATTTTTTTTTAAAAAAATTTGAACAAAAATTGACATAGTTTTTTAAATTTTTAAGTCTATTTTTTTAATGCTAAAATATGCTGAAAATATAGGGTCTAGTTCCCACCCAAAAACTATATGCAAATAATCTTTTTTCCCTCTAATTTTAGAATATGTTTTAGATGACATGTATAGCTAGTGTAGAAAAAAAAAAGGTTAGATTTTAGTATATATTTTGTCTGTTATAACTATCCAGAGTCGGTGTTACCTGAAATCAATAGTTTTTGGTTCCCACCAAATTTTCCCTATCAAATCTTCACCATTAACAAAAAAAATTAATATTCTTGAAGAGGACTCTCTCCCCTAGTGTTAAATATAAGTTTTAATTTTTTCTGACATGATTTGCTATTTTTTTTCTTTTTTTGAACGAGCGTGTTCTTAAATGATAAAATACCTACTTGAAGTATTTTTAACTTATAATATGTTATATAAAATTAAAACATTATAAAAATTATATGACCATAATCTTGACTTCGAGCTCTACAAAATGGTATTTTTAGATTTTACAAAAACCTAAATTTTGATGGAGAATTCAGATCCAAAAGTGAGAACTTCTGAAACTCACTTTTTGTTCTTATTTGATTGCCACATGGGATGCCACATTGGTAGGCTTGGCCAAACCTGGTTTAGCCAGAACTGGTTTGGTCGAAACTAACGGAAACCAAACACGGTCGTGTGGATGACCACACCCCTCAAACCTCATATTTTAAAGAATTATTTTTTGAATTAAAAAAAATTGACAAATTGATAAAATCCGACCTGGAATAAATGATTTTTAAAATAAAATGATTTTTTATAGAGTTTTAATGGTTTTTTTCAAATTTATAAAATACTTCAATTTTTTTTGTGATTTTAATTAAAGCATTGTTCAATTAGTACTTGAATTATGAACTTATTAATATTATCTTTGATATTTTCTTGGGAAGAATTGTTTTTTGAATTTAAAAAATTGACAAATTGATAAAATCCGACCAGGAATAAATGATTTTTTAAATAAAATCATTTTTATAGAGTTTTAATAGTTTTTGCAAATTTATTAATTACTTTTTTTTTTATATTTTTAATTAAAGCATTATTCAATTAGTACTTGAATTATGAACTTATTTATATTATTTTTGATTTTTTTTCTTGGGTATATGGTTTTGTGTTTGCAGGTGAATTGAAGCTCTCAATTTGAATAGTTTTTGCAATGGGCAATAAAAGGAATAAAACAAAAAAATATGATTGAATAAGGGATGACAAAATGAAAGGTCATACAAAATATAATCAAGATCAATTTGTTGAAGTTCAGGAAGAATCTGTTGAAGTTCAAGAAGAACCTATTGATATTCAAGAAGATGCAATTCAAGTAGGAGAATAAATTGGTAGTTCGAAATGTAGAAATATATCTTTTTGCATGGGAAATTTGATGGAGATGAATGAGGATTCACTTTTCAGTCACATTTCATCTTAAAAATGGTATTTGAAAGAACAATTAAAGCGCATTGTAAAAAAAATGGGATGAATATTTTAAAAATAAAAGTATGGTTGGAAGAGCTCAATTATTTGCTAGGTTGTTCAGGAAAAAAAATGACTCTTGTTTTAGAGTTGTTGGGTGTTGATCACAAGAAAAGCTCGGGAGACAGTGTAAATCGAACAATAGTTGAAAATTTTCAAGATACATTGAATGAAATTAACAACTCAAGTCGAGGAGTCGATTTAAGTGTTGCATGTAGAGCATTGATGACTACTTTATCTAGTAGGAGGTTGACACAAAGAAAAAAAGTACATGCAATTTATGATTTATTGAATGTATCTAGAAGAACTGTTCAAAGATATATCAGGAAGAGAAATATTTTAGATGAAAACATTGAAAAGAATTGGGTAAATATTTGTAGACTTCCTCACAAAGACAAAATATCTGAAGATGCAAAAAGACTAGTCATTGAATATTGGACCCGTCACTCTCATGTTTCTTCTAATAGAAGGGATTCAATACAGATGAAAGATGAAGAGACTGATATGAAAACTGCACATCCAAAACATTTTATAGATACAACACAAAGTGAATTGTTTGAAGCAATCAAGAAAGATTTTTCGATGTGAAAATATGTCAAAGATTGTTTGAAAGGTTGCGCCCTTGATTTGTATGCATAAATAAGGTTCATGAAACTTGTTGTTGTCAAAATCATGTTGAGTTTCATCTATACTTGCAATCATATAAAAAAGTTATGGCAGTTCTTGAATCAAATATGGTCATCCCTGGAAGTATGACATAGTTTGTGAAGTCTATTTTATGTTATAAATAAGAAGATTCAGATGAGTTCAAAGTACAATGTATAAAGAGTGCATGCAATGATTGTGGAGATTTGTATAAATTTCCATTGCAAATTGAGAATATTAATGTTTCAACACCAATTTTGTGGAAAAGATTTGAATATGAGACATATTGAACTAAGACTGAAGATGAATCCAAAAAAATTGTATTGAAGGAGAGTGAATTGTCCTACCTTGAGTTTATGACCAGATTTTGTACTCTAATTTATCTACATATCCAACATTGTCATGGTGCACAATGGCAAGCTAAATAGTTTCGTGATTCCAAAGATTATTTTCCACCTGGTTGTATTCTTTCAATTGTAGATTTCTCTGAGAACTACACATTTTCTCCTCAAACGAAGCTTCAAGCTCAATATTATCAATCTGAGCAGGTTGCAATATTTGTGCAAATGACCTATAGACATGCACAATTTGATTTGGATGAGATAGAAAGTACCGATCCAAATGAATGCATTATCATCAAGGAGGTTCATTTCGATATCAATGATGATAAGGTTCATGATAGGAGCTATGTGGCTCATTGTTTTGTAATGTATTTTGAAGATATTTCAAATTGTGGGATAAAGGCTTCACAACACTAGATTTGGTCTGATGGTTGTGCAGGTAAGTGTATCTAGTTCAATTCATTTTCATTAGAATTTAATTACTTATTAAATTATTAAATGATTACATGTATGTATGCATGTACAAATTAATTTTGCAGGACAATTTAAATCTGCAAAAGCCTCTAATTGGCTACCCATGCAACATGCTAGAAGCAATTTTAAGTTTCTATGGAACTTCTTTGAAAGTGGACATGGAAAAGGAGATCACGATGGATCAGGAGCATGTGTGAAGCATGCACTTCACCAACATGAACTTGCAGGTACAAATGGTGTTCAGTAGTTATATATATATATATATATATATATATATATATATATATATATATATATATATATATATATATATATATATATATATATATATATATATATATATATATATATGCATGCTTGGTAATTGTTAGTTAGTTAATTAATTAATTTTTTTTTACTTACATGACATTAGTTAAATTACTTAATTGTATTTTAAAGTTTGTACATGTGTATACTTTGATGGTTCAATAGTTCTAATATATATTTTATGTGCATACTTTTATGTATATGTTGTGATGCACTACCTCCCCTTAAGACATTAGTTAGTTACTTAATTAATTATTTTTTACTTACATGACATTAGTTAGATTACTTAATTGTATTTTAAAGTTTGGACATGTATATACTTTGATGGTTCAATAGTTTTAATATATATTTTATGTGCATGCTTTTATGTATATGTTCTGATGCATTACCTCCCCTTAAGACATCCCCTTAAGACATTAATTAATTACTTAATTGTATTTTAAAGTTTAAACATGTATGAAATATATATATGACAAATTAGTTTACATGAATGAAAAATATTTATAACATTAGTACATGGCATAACATAATGTATACATAACATGTATAAAAATAAGTCTAAAATATGAAATAACTCACTAACATATAACATATGTACATATATAACACTACGAGATAGAGAAGTACAGAATGCATCAATGATGATGTTATCATAGGGGTTGTATGATTGAACTGTGTCAATCATACGTAGCAAGTCATCTCTAATAGTGTTCACCCTATCCCTATTGGGAAGGGTGGTGGATGATGCAATGGTCTAATCAATAACCTCTATGGCTCGTGTCAATCTCACAATGGTAGAAGCAAATAGCTCTTCCTTGGCCTCTCTAGAATCGATCGATCTATGTGAAGAGCGGTGACTACCATCCCCCCTGTACATTGGGCTCTCCTGAATTTGTTGTCCCTCTAGCCGATGCCATGTAATAGATAAAATGGATATATGCGAAAGTATAAACATGAATATATATAGATCTCCACACATGTACATTATAATCATCTTGTTTAAATAATATATATATATGTACATACAAATTTAAGAAACATGACAATTCTACTTTACTTGCATATTTAAACACATACATGTTACAAATTTTCTAATGAAAAGAGGCTTTGAGTTATGGTTCAATGTAGATGTAGATGTAGATCAAGTAAGGGGTCCTATTAGATCTTAAGTGGTATTAGGTAGATTATTAGTAGGTATTAGATCAATTATTAGGTCATATTAATCATAGTAAGTCTTAAGGGGTTGTATTAGGTCTTATTACTCATGTTAGGTCTTAAGAGGTCATATTACATCTTATTAGATATGTTAGATCTCAATTGGTCTTGATAGGTCCTATTATCTCCTATTAGTCCTATTAGATCTTAAGGGGTCCTATTAGGTCTTAAGTGGTCCTATTAGGTGTTAATGGTCTTATTAATTATGTTAATTCTTAATAGGTCTTATTACTCATGTTAGGTGTTGAGTCTTATTATGTCTTAAGTGGTCTTATTGGGTCTTAATGGTCCTATTAGGTCCTAATTAGTCTTATAGGACTTAAGTGGTCCTATTAGATGTTAATGTTCTTATTAGGTCTTATTAATCATGTTAGGTCTTAATAGGAAATTTTAGGTCTTATTACTCATGTTAGGTCTTAAGGGGTCCTTTTATATATTATTAATCATGTTAGGTCTTAATTGGTCAGAGAGAGAGAGAGTGTTCATGTTGGTTTCTAGTATTTTGGTTTATGTTAGTTTCTAGTGTTAGAGTTTATGTTGGTTCATGTTCCAGTTTCATGTTGGTTTAATGTTAGGGTTCATGTACATTTCATATTAAGGTGTATTTCTCAATTAGGTTTAGGGATATTTTTTAAAATTAGATTTATGGTTGGGGTTCATGTGTTTATTTAGTGTTAAGGTTTATGTTGGTTCATGTTCTAGTTTCATGTTTCTAATATTTTGTAACTTTTTCCTAATGTTTTTGTAACATTTTCCTAATATTTTAATACATATGTAATAAAACTAAATTAATTAACTAACTAACTAATATATTCTCTTAACTGTAAAAAAAATTATATTAATTAAATAACTAAATCTACATAAAATCATATTATTTAATTTCTACAATTAAAAATAATAAAATTACATAAAAAAAAATAACTATTAAATTAACTTATTATTAAAACAACTATTTCTACAACTATTAAATTAACATTATTATTAAAATTAAAATTATTTAATATTAAATTAACAAAAACAACTAAAAAACATATAAAAAAAAATAAAAAACATGAAAAAAAGGCCTACCAATTTTGGCCGAAAATCTCCAAATGCTCTTTGCAATTCTCGGAAGCCAGTCCATTCAAATGAGCTGCTTAAGACATTTTTGGGGTATATATAATTTTTGATAGTTTCGATCGAAATAGTTTTGACTGGAAACCATCCGCCACATCAATACCACATGGCGTCACATGTGAACCACATAGTTCTTGCTGAAACTAGTTCAGCCGAATCCATAAAAAATGTCCTCTAGTTCGACACAAGTTTGTACATTTACGCTTGAGTTATAATGTCATCACCTCTAATGTATCGTACCCAAAAAGGGTAATACCCATATTGCCTTTCTTTTTTGCTCTAGAGCCATTAATTACAAAGAAAAAGCTAGGTCGTAAGGGTAGATTTTTCCAAAGTCCAATAAATAGTTATGTTGTGGTCACACAACCAGGATCCTCTTTTTGGCCACTTGGCCAAGGGGCATGTTGTCTTCTGATTCAACAAATTTGAATAACCAAGAGACAACAAACAAAATACACCCAGGGATCATCTATTTCCCATATTCAGAGTACCTTGTTTGACCTTGGGGAAATTAACAAGGACAACAAGTCCTTCTACACTTCTGGCTCTACAGAACCAAGCCAGGTACACTTGGGATTTGGTACTTTTCCTGATAATTTCTTATTTTACAAATTCCATTTAAGCAGATTTAGTCATATATCACTTCTTTTATTGAATGACACAAAGTAGATCACATAGTAGCTAGCAAGGAATCTATTTGATTGCGGTTTTAAGAGATGACCATTCTTTAAGCCTTTTCTTCTTTCTTTCAATGATTTAAATTTGATTTTGATTTTTACCATGAATAGTATTAGAATATTGATCTGATTGCTTAAATACTGACCAGTGCTTTATCCATTAGTTATTATCACAGACTCATAGAGGTATAATGAAGATTGTGACCTATTTCCTCACTTCGTAAGTAAATATATCAGTTGTTATCAGAAAACCTCATACTTATTGATATCCTTTACTGTATTTTGTGATCCTATCAAATCACAGAAGCATTTTATTTAGTTCCTTGAACCAATAGCAACAATGAAATGACATACAACTTGAAAGAGTTGCAGATAAAATTTAAGACTTGCTCAAATATCCATGAAATCAACAAAATAGTAATAGAAGGAGATAAGATTTTTGACACAAATATTCTTGTAATGCTCTTTGTATTAATCTCTTGAGAAAGATACATTCACTATAACTCTTTGTAAAAATCTTCCAAAATAACTCAAAGACAAAGACCGACAACTTTCTTCATTAAAGCTTGGAATAAAAAATATACAGACATCAATAATTCTATTGCTACACACTGTATGGACCGACCTACTAGGACACAAAAGTGCTTTCAAAAAATGAAAATTTGGATGGTTCTTCCGAGTCTTTGAAGCCCTTTATAGAATAGGGTTACAACAAGCTTCAAAAAATGGGAAGGTACACTTGTCATAATAAAATTGGTTACACTTTAATTTTCCACAACATGACAAAATGTCACTTTCAAAAATTCTCTTCTAACAGAAAAGTAGGCAACCACAGAAATAGGATCATCATTCTTGAACTGGTTCTGGTCCCACCTGGACACCTATCACCTCCTGATTGAACTTTGCAACCCACTGGCTGAAAACAACATCATCAGGCCACCCAAACTACAAAACCTTATGTTCCTCTTTAATTAGGTGCTTACACCTAGATCTAAGCAGTTTGGCTCTCTTATCTAAGAAATCAAAGTACATCCTTGTAGTCATAATCTCCTCAATCACTTTACCAAATAAGTAATTGTCATCATTGACAACAATATCCTTTATCTTTGATGTGAGGGTTGCATCCAACTCCTCCATCCATTCTTCTCGGTCCTTAATCTTTTTGAGGCTTTTCATAATGTAAGGGAATAGATCAAAATTCTTACTAGAATATTCTAAGAGAAGGAATCTAGACTCACTTTTCACTGACTCCCTAACAATGGCTAAATCTAATAGACTTGAAATGTGATCATATGCCTACTCCATTATAGTGTCCACCTGTGCTCGATCCTTAGCCATTGAATAAATTTCATCCATTTTACTCTCTCTACTAGTCCATTTATTAAGAATCTCCTCTAATTTATTCTTATCTTGATTAAAATAATTTAAAATAATAAATATCTTTGAGATTCTATAATAAAAAAACCTAGTATCAATACTACTGAGAAGATGCAAAATTGTACCATTAATTTTCTCTTCGTATCTTTTGACCACCTCTATCTCTAAGGCTTTAAGTTTTTCCTTCTCATCATGTAATGCCTCCTCAAATTGGGCATTAGGAACCATGGGAGATGGGGGAATAGATATAATATGACTTGTGCTAAGAAGTAATGCAAGGGATGATGCAATCATCCTTGTAGAAGACTCGCCAAATTTAAATTGCAGAGGCATTGTGTCTCCAAGTTGTGTGAGCCTTCCCATTAATTTTCTACTTTTCCTCTTCTATGCATCATATGATTCCATTAACTTTTCACATTTGAGCCTAAGCTCATCCATGATTTGTTTATCTTTCAATGTAGTGGCCTTGGAAAAACCTACAGCCTGTAATGTTATATTAATAGCCTCCACTTCTAAGGTCTCATTCACCCTTCTAACCATCAAGCCACAAACCATATCAGTGCTTGTTCCCTCATCTCTCTTTGCTCTACTCTAATTCTGCAGTGACCACATAACCAGAGTTGCATGATCATCACTAAATACTACCCCTTTTGATGCTTCCACAACCTCCTCCTCTATGTTATAAGAAATGTCAGTCCTTTTCCTGACAAAATCAAACACAACAACATCTTCTATGTCCTACTCTAGCAATATCAAGACACCAACATACATAATCATCTTTCTTCCCACTTCAGGGGTGATCTTACCAAAATTTTCAAACATTTCTCTTTTTATTTATTCTTTAATAGTAGAGTCCTCTTTGTCAGGTTGTTCTATTTTTGTTTTCTCACATTTTCTCTCAAAATCTAAAATATTCATCCTCAAGGAAAATTGTACAAAAGCTCTAGAGTTTACAAAATTGTCATCTGACAAAAATACACTACATGATTCCATAACTGTATAGTTTCATAAAGGAAAGATCTTCTAAAAAAAGATGTATACATTTTATTTATTCAACAAGTTTTGTTATGTTATCGTTAAGGGGTAGTCACTTAGCTAGGTGAAACTTTAGGGTTGGATCCAATATATTTATATGGACAGTGTAATGAGGGTGGAATGTTGGCATATTACATTGTATAAAATGATCAAAGTTTCTATATCTATTATTGGCTAGTAACTCCCTCCTTTACATTCTATAAATTTTCTATAAACCATAATGTAGTTATCACCTTACCATTTCAAAACAACTTCCACTTTTGTGAAATCGGAATAACTTGTTAGGAGTTTTTTTAATTATCTTTTTCCACCTCAATATATTTGTTATAATTAGTTACTTGATCAAGCCTAATTGTCATGATCCAATCTCTCTTTCTATTCACCTAGTTACATTGGGGGGAGGTAGTGTAGACTGATTTACATGGAATATTCTTCTTTATAGCTTTCCTTGATGATTATTAGTTCCTGCCAAAGGCAGGATACTATTGTAATCATTCAATTCACTTTTTAATTAAATTGACCAATCAGATCATAGAATTTAAAAAAGTAAATGCAACTTCAAAAGTCCATAATTTTTTTTATTTTACATGATTTTATAAATCTCATTTTTCTTTAATTGTATTGGACAATACTAATTTTTGTAGAGATAAAATTTAATTTTTTTCAACAGAAAATACAAATATTTTTACAGCATAGTTGTCATGCATTAATGAACCTTATATTATATATAATAAAAATATACCATGCTACCAGTGCCCACTTGCAATGTCCTTTCTGAGTGTTTAATGTCACGTGTATGCACCAAAGATCTATTCTTATTTTTCTTCCATAAAACAAATCTTCATTTTTCTCTAGTATTTTTTAAAGGTTTTTTTTACTAGAATCTTCTTTTCTTTCTAAACATAATATTTTTTAAATGTTTAATTTTTTTTAAAGTCTATTTGTTTCCTTTATTAATTTGACTTTTTATATTTATGTTTTTTTGGTGGCCAAATTATGGCCCACTTCTAATATAAAAACTTGTTATCTTTTTTTAGATTTCTTAGTTCACGGATTTGTATATTTCTTATTGAATTTTACTTATATATAATTTATAATATTTTTAAAATTAGTATAAGATAAATTAACAGTTTTATTTGAGAAAGATAAAATATTAAATTATTTTTTAATTTAGTCATTAAATAAAATATAAGAATTTTTTTTTAAGCTAATAAATTTTAAAGTAATTTAAATTTAAAATTAAATAATAAATTTTAATTTTCTTTTTTAAATTTTTTATCTATTAATATATTAATACAATAATAAATATAATAAATTAATGATTAATTATATATGAAATCTATTTTTAATAGTACTTATTAATAATATTTGTTCATTTTTCATTATGTTTGTTTTCTAAAATTTTGACGAGTGATTATGTGAAATCTTCATTGTACAAATCTTATACAACCCAATTTAAAAAATATCTCAATTATAAATCTTCATATGTCTAAGATATTTATCTTATATATTTTAAATTTTTATAAAAATTATTTTCTAACATATAAAATTAATCATTTTTAAAAATATAATAAATTTTTAAAAATATAATTATTTTTTAAATTAAATATTTTAATTTATAGTTTTAATGATAGAAATGAATTTAATTCAAAAGTTGTATTAGTTATTGAAATATTTCTTAAAATGACATATATTTTAATAGTTTACTTGTAGCTATAACACTTGCTGTCTCTCTCTATATAATTACATATCATTCCATCTCTTTTAACTCTATCTTCATATCTCCTCTTAATTTTTATTTCTACTTTCATTTGGCAGGAACTTTGATGCATTGCGTCTCTTGTTTCTTAGGGTAATGATATCTTAGGTGTACAAATCTTACACGTAATATTATTCATATTCCCTAGATTATACTTTCTATTCTAGTTGACAATCCTTCTATATATGTACCTATTCCTAAGTTTTTCTTTGTAATATGAGTTTATCCTTCGATAATAATTTGTGCAATTGTGTAATTTACAACTCAACCATTTTCTTGGTTCTCACACTTCTATCATAGCCATAAACAAAGACATTGATATTATAAATGTGAATGGAAGGGCCTTGGGAAGCTAATTTATTCATAGTCTCCTATAGAAAACAAAATGATATGGCGTGATTTCCTTTAATTTGTGCCTTATTTTCAATCCAGCTCCATGAAATAGGACATACAACAACAAATAACATGAAAGAGGCATACCTAGCTATTGTTTATCTCTTGCAAATATCTATAACAATCTACTCTTTCCATTTCTAAACAAAACTATTGTTATATGCCAAACCTCAAATATGGAAATGGAAAACACAACTAGTTTGGAAACATTTTATTATCCATCATTTTTTTAAACATGCTTTGTAATATAGGCTCACATTGAGTGACATGACCATAGTAAAAAATGATACGAAGTGAGACATCCATATGTGTGAAGACCAAAGTTTCCATAAAAAGATAAACATGAAACAAGCCTAAACTTTCTCAAGGTTGAAAGAAATAATATTCCATGTATGCCAATAATGATAAACAATTCAACCAAATTGTCGATATAAAATAATCATGAAAAGAAGTTACAAATTACAACATTCAACCAAATCATCAAAAAGTACACTCATGTGGGTAGTTTAAATACAACATCAAATTGAATTTTAACCTTTTGTCGATCAAAACCAAAATAAATCAATAAGATACAATATCAGCGATAAACATCATTTCCCAAACCGTCAAAATCATGGTAAGAAGGCACCACACTGTCAGTAATCCATGTCTCCTAAGCCTCTAGACATCACGTCCACCTGCAAATCCTGAGACGGTAGTGTGGCCCATGCACTTTTTATGCCCAACCATGGAGTGGTTAACTCCCCCGGGGCTTACCCTGAAATGAAAAGCACACCGAACCTTCTTGAGGAGACTAGCATCTCGGCACTGATGAGTGAGAAGAATATGATGCAATTGTGAATCTAACTACTTAACATTCTTTAGTCTAAGTATAAATCCTAATCGCAAGGTGGTAGAGAGAAAATTTCATAACTAACCAAGCATAAAAATGATACATATGCAAAAACAAAACTTTGGCCAAATTATCTTTTAATATATTAGTTTCATTGATAGGTAAATATAGCTAATTTACCCTTCTTTGTCTGTTCCAGATTACGCATATATTCTTAAACTAGAAGAAAATACTAATCTCTATTTCTAATTCAGTTTTCCTCAAAATGCAAAGTTAAATAACTAGCTGTGACCTTCTAAAACTGTAACTTAATCACTGTAAATATTTAATTCAGTTTTCTACCAATTTAAATTCATGATAAATACAAAACAAAATAGAGACATGTTCAGATTTTTCAAGAATTTTATGTTTTAACAACCGAGTGTAGGGTAAGTGCACAAAGATGGGGGACCAAAAAGATGCCACTTTTCTTTTTGGCCCCCCATCGTCCATAGTGCGCACGCACTAAAGGGCATGCACCCTATAGGGCGCATGCCCTATGGCTTGGGTTGCCCAAGCCTTAGACTTGGGCAATGCAAAACAAAGCGCATGCGCCAAATAGGGTGCATGCCCTTTGTAAAATCTCAAAATTTTCACCCCCTATGCCCTATGAAAATCCTAAAGTTACATAGGGCATGCGCCCTATGTAAGATATAGATTTATATAGTGAGAGAGAGAGGGGGGGGTGGTAATTTATACAAAGAGAGGGGAGTGCAATTTATACAAATATAATATTTAAGTATAAGAAATTAATAATTTTAATTTCTTATACTTTAAGTTATATTTGTATAAATTATAAAATATAATGCTTTCAGGATGTTTGGGATAGGTTCCAGCGTCATAGGAGTTAACATGCAGATTCTAAATTTGAAAAATTCCAGACTTAGCCAAATTTCAGGATTCAGCAAGGCTTCAGTAGGGTTACCTCCCAAAATCCATCATGGATTTCTAAGGTCAAACTGAAGCTGGCAAAAGGATTCCCAAAGGGTTTTAACTTGTTTTTATCACAAATCACTCGATTTTGATCCCATCTCTATGATAGACTAAGCTTAGCTCTCACCCAAATCTCTCTCTCTCTCTCTCTCTCTCTCTCTCTCTCTCTCTCTCTCTGTGTGTGTCACACACACACACACACACACAAAAAAAAAAAAAAACATCACCCTCTCCTCTCTCTCATCACCCACTCTCTCCCCCTTATCTACTCTCTCTCTATCTCTGTCTCCCTCTCCCCTCACATCACCCTCTCTCTCCCCCTTATCTACTATCTCTCTTTCATTACCCTCTCTCTCTCTCTCTCACCCTCTCTCTATATCACCATATATATATATATCTCTCTCTCTACTAAAATTATTCTCTCTCTCTCTCTCTCTCTCTCTCTCTCTCTCTCCACCTTATCTACTCTCTCTCTCTTTCATTACCCCCCCTCTCTCTCTCTCTCTTCCTCTCTCACCCTCTCTCTCTTTATATCACCATCTCTCTCTCTCTCTCTCTCTTCCTCTCTCACCCTCTCTCTCTCTCTCTCTATCTCTCTCTCTCTCTCTCTCTCACTCTCTCTCTTTCTCTCTCTCCCCTCACATCAACCTCTCTCTCCCCCTTATCTACTCTCTCTCTCTCTCTCTCCACCTTATCTACTCTCTCTCTTTCATTACCCCCCCCCCTCTCTCTCTCTCTCTTCCTCTCTCTCTTCTGAAATATATATATATATATCTCTCTCTATCTCCCTTATCTCACTCTCTCTCTCCAAAGAGAGAGAGAGATAGAGAGGGGGAGAGAGAGAGAGAGAGAGTAGATAAGGGGGAGAGAGAGGGTGATGTGAGGGGGGAGAGAGAGAGGGGATGGAGAGAGAGTGTGAGAGAGAGAAGGGATGGAGAGAGAGTGTGTGAGAGATAGAGATAGAGAGAGAGAGAGAGAGAGAGAGAGAGAGAGAGAGAGAGATGCAGAGCTCGGCAATGGAAGGAAAAATGAGCCCAACCAAACTCTATGCATTGATATCTCCAACAGCCGACGTGTACGCACTGGTTCTTAATGCCTTGGGGATATTTCATAGACCAAGTTGCATCTTATCAAATCACGGGACTGTCGCTATATATATACACAAATTATGTCTGTCGCCTTCAATCTTCTTATCCGAGATCCAAGCATATTGGTTTCAGACTTTTGTCTTGCAAATGAGATTCAACATCATTCGGAACACTCCTCTTTGCAAACACTCCTCTTTTCCAATGTGACTATCATCACATGTTTCCCTTCGGCTCCTTGGGGCTTGCACATGGCATCAATGGACTGTCAATGCATCATCATTCTGATGTTCTAAAATGGCATTCTGTCACAGTCGGCGGCTTTATATTCAAAACATGGACCTTAGACTCCACATGGCATACACAACTCCTCCACCCTTCCAATAGTTTGGAAGCCAATGTAATAATTGTGCAATGGTTATTGGAAGCTGTTCTCGATTCAATTAATGACCAGATTTAAAATGCATTCTCTGTCACATACACACATTCCCCCATTCCATTTGGAACTTCACAAAGCCTATTACACCAATAAAATAACAAAAACTTTTTCAATAAAAACCTGAAACCAACATATGAATCAAGGCATCAACTTACATCCAACAACAGAGATCTACGAAATTAGATGTCAATCACAAACAAAACTGATTCCAGCAGATTATTAACTCCTTCAATATATTCGATACTAAGCATAAACTTATAACCAACCGAAACACAAAACATTTAAAATAAACATTCATTTTCTTCCATCGAACATCATCATGGCATTGTTCATATCAAAGACATGCCCGATCAAAAAGACGGTATAAATAAGAGATTATGGTATTGAACGATTAGTCTAAACAAAATAAAATCTGAACCAGCCGATGAAACATTAAGGAAAACAAACCAATTATAGAGAAAATAATATATAAACATGAATTGATATCTCATTCATCCTCTTTCATATTACATTGTTTTCCCTTCCATTCATCGTGTTTCATTCTCCTATCCTACTCTACTCCCTCTTCCGGATTTTCTTGACTTGCAGAGATAAAAAGACTTTTTCCCAAAACTACCCGATAACTAATTTATAAAACTAACTTTTAACTACCCTCTATGCCAAATGACTAATGACCAAGTTGTGTGATTATTTTGCACCAAACTAAACTAGTAATTGGATCGTGTAGTTGACAACGAAGTTGTCAACTTCACGATTATACAACTTATTATTCATTATATCTAAGACACTTTAGACTAAGACTTAACCTTTGAAACTCATACCCAATTATATCAATAAGACTCAAAATGGCTTACTAAGCCATATTACAATATAGTTTAACCATGGATAATCTAGAATTTTCAAAATATATCCAATTGCCAGATGCACCTGCATCATACTCCCGGGGACACAAAAATTTAAGTCCCATTGAATTGCTATGATCTTCTTTTGAGTCTTGCAATTGTATGTAGGCAATGTTGTCACCATAAGAATGATCGAATTGATGCCACTCCACACAACATATTGTTGCCAATCTTCATGCTGAATACCCTTTGTGGTATGTATTGTAGTGCCTCCTTTGAATCTTGGAACAAATATAGTAGACCTGATCATCATATCATCTGTATAAAAATACCTAGCAAATTGATCCATAATCTAGCATTCATCTTGTTTATATATCACTAAGGCATCATGATGAGCAATAAATACACCATCCTCTACGTCAATATTCTTCTCATCAGCGTCTGATCTTTGCACTACATCTTTTCCTTCTTGATCATTTTTATCAACATTCCCATCATCCGGGCAAATGATTTCTTCAACCATACCTCTTGTTGTTCACTCTCACTCTCAACACCAGCATTCATCTGCTGTCTGTGCCCTTCAAATGGAATGTGTACATCTTCTTGATCTTCATTTGCTTCTTGCTCCAAGAGAAATGCTATCCTCTCCCACTTCTCAATACTCTTATCCAACTCTTCTTAAAGATTCTTTAACCTTTCCTCTTCTTGCTTCCTAGCTTCTTCTTCCTTCTTCTTTCTTTATCTTTCTTGTCTCTCCTTCTTATCACCATATAGATACTCCTTCAATGCCTTAACAATTTCTCTTTCACTCCTTGTCAAAGCCATCTCTTCTAACCAATCTAGGATTAATTAGATCTCCAGCCACCACTTTGGAACACTCAAGGAGGATAGTTCAACTCCAAGCATCAACAAAGGGCTTTCAACCCTCCAAATCCTAGACCTTTCTCTTGCTCTAATATCACTTGATGCAGAGCTCGACAATGGAAGGAAAAATGAGCCCAACCAAACTCTATGCATTGATATCTCCAACAGCCGACATGTATGCACTGGTTCTTAATGCCTTGGGGATATTTCATAGACCAAGTCACATCTTATCAAATCATGGGACTGTCACTATATACATACACAAATTATGTTTGTCGCCTTCAATCTTCTTATCCGAGATCCAAGCATATTGGTTTCAGACTTTTGTCTTGCAAATGAGATTCAACATCATTCAGAACACTCCTCTCTGCAAACATGTATCTCCTCTCTGTTCTTTTCCAATGTGACTATCGTCACAAGTTTCCCTCAGGCTCCTTGCCACTTGCACATGGCATTAATGGACTGTCAACGCATCATCATTCTGATGTTCTAAAATGGCATTCTGTCACAGTCGATGGCTTTATATTCAAAACATGGACCTCAGACTCCACATGGCATACACAACTCCTCCACCCTTCCAATAGTTTGGAACCCAACGTAATAATTGTGCAACAGTTATTGGAAGTTGTTCTCGATTCAATTAATGACCAGATTTAAGATGCATTCTCTGTCACATACACACATTCCCCCATTCCATTTGGAACTTCACCAAGCCTATTACACCAATAAACTAACAAAAACTTCTTCAATAAAAACCTGATACCAACATATGAATCAAGGCATCAACTTACATCCAACAATTGAGATCTACGAAATCAGATGTCAATCAAAGACAAAACCGATTCCAGCAGATTATTAACTCCTTCAATAAATTTGATACTAAGCATAAAATTATAACCAACGGAAACACAAAACATTTAAAATAAACATTCATTTTCTTCCATCG
The DNA here is from genome assembly GCA_027943335.1 of Chamaecyparis obtusa. NCBI lineage: Eukaryota > Viridiplantae > Streptophyta > Pinopsida > Cupressales > Cupressaceae > Chamaecyparis > Chamaecyparis obtusa. The sequence goes on from BSBK01008964.1 coordinate 201,760, forward strand.
AACATCATCACGGCATTGTTCATATCAAAGACATGCCCGATCAAAAAGATGGTATAAATAAGAGACTGTGGTATTGAATGATTAGTCTAAACAAAATAAACTCTGAACCAGCCGATGAAACATTAAGAAAAACAAACCAATTACAAAGAAAATCATATATAAACATGAATTGATATCTCATTCATCCTCTTTCATATTACATTGTTTTCCCTTCCATTCATCGTCTTTCATTCTCCTATCCTACTCTACTCCCTCTTCCGGATTTTCTTGACTTGCAGAGATAAAAAGACTTTTTCCAAAAACTACCCCATAACTAATTTATAAAACTAACTTTTAACTACCCTCTATGCCAAATGACTAATGACCAAGTTGTGTGATTATTTGGCACCAAACTAAACTAGGAATTGGATCGTGGAGTTGACAATGAAGTTGTCAACTTCACGATTATACAACTTATTATTCATTATATCTAAGACACTTTAGACTAAGACTTAACCTTTGAAACTCATACCCAATTATATCAATAAGACCCGAAATGGCTTACTAAGCCATATTACAATATAATTTAACCATGGATAATCTAGAATTTTCAAAATATATCCAATTGCTAGAAGCACCTACATCAAAGAGAGAGAGAGAGAGAGAGAGAGAGAGAGAGAGAGAGTAATTGAAGAGAGATAGTGGATAAGGGGGAGAGAGAGAGAGTGATGTGAGAAGAGGGAGAGAGAGAGAGAGAGAGAGAGAGAGAGAGAGAGAGAGAGAGAGAGAGAGAGAGAGATTTGGGTGATAGCTAGGCTAAGTTTGTCATAGAGATGGTGTCAAAACCAAGTGATTTGTGATAAAATGAGTTAAAACCCTTTGGGAATCCTTTTGCCAGCTTCAGTTTGACCTTAGAAATCCATGATGGATTGTGGGAGGTAACCGTGCTGAAGCCTTGCTGAATCCTGAAATTTGGCTAAGTTTGTAATTTTTCAAATCTAGAATCTGCATGTGAAATCCTATGAAGTTGGAACCTATCCCAAACATCCTGAAAGTATTATATTTTATAAACTATACAAATATAACTTAAAGTATAAGATATTAAAATTATTAATTTCTTATACTTAAATGTTATATTTGTATAAATTACATCCCCCTCTCTTTGTATAAATTACTGCCCCCTCTCTCTCTCTCACTATATAAATCTATATCTTACATAAGGCATACACCCTATAGGGCACACGCCCTATGTAAATTTAGGATTTTCATAGGGCACGGGGGGTGAAAATTTTGAGATTTTACAAAGGGCATGCACCCTATTTGGCGCATGCGCTTTGTTTTGCATTGCCCAAGTCTAAGGCTTGGGCAACCCAAGCCATACTTAAATGTTATATTTGTATAAATTACCCCCCCCTCTCTTTGTATAAATTACCCCCCTCCTCTCTCTCTCTCACTATATAAATATGAATCTTACATAGGGCGCATGGCCTATGTAAATTTATGGTTTTTTACATAGGGCGCACACCCTATAGGGCATGCATGCTTTAGGGCATGCACGCTTTGTAAATGATTTGAATTTACCAATCCTAAGTGTTGGATTTGCCTTGGAGATCCAACCCAAAGGCTTGGACGATTGTAATAGGCCTAAGACGTGTTTTTCAGCAAACATACAAAAAAATGAGATGTTTTTTTGTGTGCTCCTCGTCAGGTTTACTTGTGGCTCAAGATCGTAAAAATCAGATGATGTGATATTGCAAATCTCTCTGTTAGCTATCTAAGCATATATTTTATTTTGAATTCTGATTATGTTAAGTTTTTCAACTGTAATTTCTTTTGTGTGTATGTCTATTTTTTGTAAAAAACCAACATGCAGTATTTTGGGCATAGATTTTGGCTCATTCATCGAATTTTGTAATAAGTTACATTTTTAGAAACTAGACTCCATTATACACACTTTTAAAAAAAGAAAATTTAATTTTTGATTAGTTTTAAATGATTTCTAGGGGGAGCACACAGAAATTTCATGTTTTCAGGATGTGTGCACTTCGTAAATTCATAAAAAATTATACGTTCATAAAAAAATTACCAAAAATATCTGGGATAAACTACGTGGTGTTAGCTAACTTCTCATTGGAGTGATTAAAAAAATTCAAAAAAAAAGTTAACATTTTAGGGGGAGCACACTAGATGCTATGTTAAGTTTTTGGACCAAAAACATGACCACTTTTTGTGCTCCCCCTTTTTGAGGGCCTTAATCTACACCATTTTCAAAATAAGCTAGTAGTCTAGGAACTAGATTCAAAGTATTACAACTCTTGTTTTTGTCGCATCTTAAAATTTTGAGTCTAACTATCTTCAATTTCTTGTTGAAGTTAGGAGTTTTCTGATTTCAAGAAAAATGTGGCATCTTATACTCCCTTTTTGGTCCCCCATCTTTGTGCAGTTATCCTGTATAAAAGAGAAATACACTGTCAAGAAAGTAAAATGTACATATATAAATAATGAAGTTCAATATGTGTATAAATAATAACTAAAATCTACAGAGATTTATATTACAACAATATATATCCAACCATCCACAATAATAGGGTGTAAGACACTCCAACCCTCAACCTCTGGATTATTCAACTTTCAGCTATGAGACCTAAGCTCTAACCAACTACGCCATCACTAAGAAATTTGGTAAAACTTGAATAGTAACATAACTTAACACTAGAATAGTGAACTATCAGAAAAATCCCAAATTTTGAAAGAAAAAGAACATTATTAATGTAAGAGAAATACATAGCACATGAATCACCACTTAGCTCATATAGTACAAACATAAATTAAGAGTTTTAAAAGTAACATCATTCTGCTCCAACAATTCAGCCAACAACGGATGGTGATTTTAATTCAGATGGCTTAGATTTTGATGGACTAACTTTTATAAAAGATTGCACATTCTTATCTTTTTGCACACTAAGACAATTATTTCTAGGCAAGGATTTCAGTTCATCCTCAAGCTGAGGAGATTCATTGAAAACAAAATTGTAGTAAAAAAAGGTAAAGAATTGACTCCAGTTTATATTGTACATGGTCTAATTTAATACAAATAAATAAAAACTTAAAAATGGATCTACATGCAGTATGCAGGGATTGTTGGAATTAGGAGAGATAGGTACTGAGAGGGGAGGGGTGAATCAGTGCCTTCAAAAAATTTACTTGTAAACCTTTCAGATCTATGACTATAAACAGTGATAACCTTGCAAAATAACTTGTATCTAATTGCATATATAAATCATCCATTTAACTTATGTAAGTAAACAACATGAAATCAAAATAGAAATCACATAAAACAAGTATTTTGGTAACGCAGAAACCCTTGTTAGAAGGTGAAAACTGCGGTGGGGATGACACCCACAAATTCTTCACTACTGAAGATAGAAAAGGTTTTCCTGCTAGGGCTACAAGTTTTGATCACTTTTGGTGATCTTACCCTATTAGGAGTAACATATTAGATCAGCTAGATCTACCTAGTTATAGGATTTTAACAACACAAATGAAGTGTGCACTCGGTTAAGAGATTTACATAAGACTGTTAAGTCTACTTTGTTAAGAGATTTATCCAAAACTCTATTACAATTGTTAGAAAGCAATAGGCAATTATCTGCTATTTAACAACTCAATTGTCTAATACAGATCTATAAAGTACTGAATGTATTTCACCTTTACTGTGATGAATCTTTGCTCTGAACCGCTCGGTAGCCTTTTCTGATTCTGCTTAATCTGATATCCTCTGCAATCTGCTCTGTTAACTGATAGACTTGAAGTTAGGCAAATGCTTCAAGTTTCTCCTTGATTTATATATCCGTTCTCGCATCAGTTCACACCACAAATGATGCAAACATATATTTATATAGCGATCTTCCTTTGCCGCTTTAACAAAATTAGGTTACACAACATAATCATAACCCTAAGATCTACAGTGTACAAAAATGACCTAGATTAGACTATTACATAAGATATACATTGCATTTAATGAATATCATAACAATAAATATTCTTGAATCTCGATAAAACATTTTCTGATCTGTTGTAACTATTTGCATAGAAGAATGTGCCATTTTAGATTACTATGCCATTTTCTATAATCCTCAGTAAACACTGTATAAACTGCTCGATGTATAATGTGATGGTCGGTGTTTACTATTTGTCGATGCCGGTGATGCTGTTGCTCGATAAACTGTGTAGTGCTCAGTGTATAAGCTTTACCGACTAGTCTATCTTTCTTCTAGTTACCGATTTTCTCAATGTAAGTGACCAACTGATATCTTTGATAACCTTTGATACTAATGACAACCTTGAATGCTCAATAGAGATAACAATCTCCCCCTTTGGCATTAGTATCAAAACTTGAATGTATATAGACAAAATTTTCTATATATAACTTATATCTCCGCCATATACATATATGCTTATCAAAATTTTCTAAAGTACTCCCCCTCGGTGCATGCTCCCGCTAATATGTAGTATACGTAGCATCTATGTACATATTTGGCATAATGACTTATACATTGATTTCCCTCTTTTTGATAGTAATGCCAAATAGAAAAATTAAACAGTATACTCACATCTTGTCAAAAATATGCTAGTGGGTTTTCTTGATTGACTCCAAGAGGTTTTCCCATTCCTCTTTCAAGTTGGTGAGAGAAATATGCTCAAGACCGACTTGTGCATGCATGTCAAAGATGTTCTCCAACACTGAAATCTTGGGTGTTGCAACAAGTTGTTCTGCTTTGACAATGTGTGCCTCAAAAAATTTCAGGTATGGCAGGAGTTCTATCTATAACTCAATGACCTATTCAGTTATGTGCTCTTCCTATTTCTTGAGATCTGATGTCAACTGCTGGAGTTCCTAAACTCGGTGAATGTTCTTTGAAAAAGCATGTGGCTCAGTTGTAGCACCATTTGCACTGGTCTTGATGTCATCTTCTAGACCTTTTATCTTTTCAGTGATCTCAACAGTGAACATTTCCACAGTGCACAGCTTCAATAAGAATGTACAAATTAACTAGGTTATCGATTTTATTTCGGTTATTACCTCAGATAATTTTACCTTGTTGATTGCCACTTCTTGGTTGATTCTTTTTGCCAGTTTGTTCTATATCCTTGACTCTTCCCTTTCTTCAATCCGGTATCCAGGGCATTTATCTTCTCGGTAAGTATAGCAAGTTGATCTATGATAGGAGTATCTTCATCAATATTCACCTCAGGTACTACCTATTGTAAGATATCCCAAACATCTCTTAAGATTTCTTTTCATTTTTTTTCTTGCTTCAGCTTTTCTTGCACTGCCTTTCTTTGACATAGTTCCCCATATCTGCTTAATTCCTCGGGGCTAAGGGTCCTCAGGTCACACTCAGGAATAATTATCACTTTGTCTAGGGTGATTGGACCTTTTCCTTTCTTTTTCTTCTTCTTCTCCGATACTAATGGTAATTTCTTCTCAGGAATGACAAGAGACTTGTCTCTAGTCTTCGGAGTATCCTTCCTGGTTAACACACTCTCTTCCTTCTTCTGCTCCTCAGTAGTTGTTTTCTCAGTTGATGGAGTGGGAGCCTCAGGTGTGGTGTCAGATGGGATCACCTCGGTTGCTTTTGTTTCATCTATTACCTTTGTCTCGATGGAAGGTGCCTCTATTTTATTAGGCTCATTTGTCTCTGCAGGTTTCTCAGTTTCTTGTACCTATGTTGTGTCTGTGTTGCTCGGGGTCTGAGCCATCGGGTTGTTCCTATGAAATAATTTCTATTGCCTTTGCAAGTACAAGAAGCTTGCCTGGTAGTGATGTAAACGCACATTCAGTGAGTTTTCCTTCATCTTGAGTGTTTTTCAGTGCAATATTTACATCCTCATCTTCGTTGTCATCAAGATCACCATTTGTGATGTCCTCAATGAGTACATCATCATTGGTTTTCTTCTTCATTTCGATTTCTACTCGATCCGGTGCATCTTGTGAGATATTTGTCTTCTTTTTCTTCAGTGATATAAATTAGCTCAGTAAGTGATATACCAGAATCCTTTGACTTCTCTGCCGTGCCATCATCAATATAAATACCTTTACCTTTGGAATTTTGTCTCTTTTTAGACAGATTTAAGTATGCATTTTGCTCAACTTGTTCTTTGTCTTTGAAGATTGATCTCCATAGGGCATCACCAGTCTCCTCTACATCTACCATGTTCTCATCCAGTATCATCATGGCTTTGTTCTTTACAACAAATCTTGATTGATGATTAGCCATGAGTTCATCAAGTTCTGCTAGGCTTAGATGTGGAGCAGCCCGAACTAGAGATCTTTCTCTCTCTCTTTTCTTGGTTTCTAGTGCATAACCCCATTTCTAATTTATTCTATCATCCAAATCCTTTGGTAATGAACATGCAAATTCCAATGGAACTCACTTGAATTTTATCATCATTTGGATGACCGCCTCTTCTGACTTGGTTTGATCCTCATTTGACATTTTGTCAAATTTGCCAATTTCTGGATCAATAAGGTCCCCATTCTCAATTATATCTTCAATGACTTCATCTATGGACCTTACCTTATTGCTGACCACCTTGAATTGATTTTTTTCATCTTCAATTTCATTATCTTCAAGGTCTTCTCTACCTCTTATCAGTCTTATCCTTTTCTTCGGTGCCTCAGCTGCAACCTTGGATCCTTTATTTGCATAAGTCTTAGTCGGTGTAGCTTCTTTTCATTTTATTACATTTCTAGCTTCCTTCTTTTGTGGTGGTGAAGCTATAGTTGATGATCTTGTCCTTATACCTTCCAGTATTGGTAACTGCTTCTTCTTAGGAGCATTGGGAGGAGGAACCAGTGTGGGATCTTTTTCTTTTTCAGACTTGGTTTCCTCACTATCATATGGCTTGTCAGCTAACATTAACTAACCTTCGATTGCCTGTTCAACCGGTGTCTCCTCAGATGATTTAGAGACATCTCCAAATCTAGCAATAAGATCTTTCTTCATCTTCTTTGCCCTTCTAGACATTTTACCGATCTCTATGCCTATAGTGATTCTAGATTTGGCCTCTTCATATGTTTTGAACCTAGTGGCAATGGGGTCTTTTGGTAATGCAAGTAGTGCATTAATAGATTTTAGTGCAAAATCACGGTTCATTTCATAACCCATAGGTGCCAACCATTTTGATCTAGGTTCAACTTCTTTTATCATACAATGATTTGTGTGTACTACAAAACAAATGTCTGCCTCAAATTTTTCAACTAATTCCCTTGGAATTCTACTTCTTTGATGCATTTTGGTCTAAAATTCTTTGAAGTATGCATCAAATTATATATTCAGTTTATCTCCTAACTTATTTACCATCTCGATAATCTGTGCAGTTATTGGTTTATTTGTTGTCCAGTTTACTTTATCGATGCCAGGTACAAACTTTTGTAGATAGAAAAATATACAAACAATTAGTGATCCAAACTTATAGGTGTTTGACTTCTTTGACCTTATAGTCTTCATGTTGTCCTATAGTTGATGTAATAGTACCTCAGCAAGATCAACCTAGTGGCCTTTCTCCACAATTTTTTATGCCATGTCTACTGCACTATAGGGTACGCTGTTGAGTCTGCTTGATTGAAATATCTTGTACCTGATTACATGTGCTACGAACTTAACTGCTGAGTCTTTGATTGTTGAAATCTTTAGTGCCTGACTGTCCCATTGAGCTCCAGTGTTCTTCTCAATATCATGACATGAAAAAATATGGAAGGCTTTTTCCTTGTCGATTGTAGGGAGCCCAATAACCCTACTGATCATTTTCTTAGTGACCTCAATTGGTTTATCCAGCCAAAATTTTCCATCGTGATACCTACTCAATACGATTCTGATCCAGTATGTCTTAAATGATTGTGGATAGTAAGTGACACACGATATCCCTGATTCCTCAATCTTCTTGTATTCTTGTTTTAATTTTCCATAGGTGCCACAGAGTAGTTGATGTGCTGCAACCATTTCAAAATCTCCTAGTTCTCCAATTTTGCAGTGAATATATGCTCTTACGTCTTCTTTCAATAAAACCCTATCTGGTATGCTTGAGAAAGCACCTATTGAATCTGTTTGTGATGCGTCCTTGGGATGTGGCTTGAACCTAGGTTCGTTGAAATTTTCCCATACAATCAGATTAACTTCTTCCTCAACACTTTTTGATTTGCTAGTGGACAATGTAGATGCCATAAATTGATTTAGGGTTTTGGCTAGCAGTAGGTAAATAAAGTGTATGATAGAAAATGAACTTACTTGGAGTCATCGAAGAGTAATGTTGGTTCAATGTATAGTAGCCTTGAATCCTCTAGAAAATCCTTCTATCTCGAACTCTTCTCTGTGAAATCTTTGCTCTTCGAAATCGCAATGTAAAAATAAACTCTATTTCCTGTGTATTTATAGAATTTTTGATATTCCCACTCAAAATTTCATACATTAAATGCTTGACCTACTTTTAGTTCATAACAGATATCAGCTCGGTGACAACTAAAAAATTTATTTGCTCTGTTAACACACAATTTCTTCGTTGGTTGAAGTGTTTCCTCGGTTAACCTTAAATAGTGATTACCGATGGGTAACCAGCTCTCGGTCTAACTTTTACCGACTATATAACTTTGTTAGCTCAAAACATGTAAACCATAGTGCATCTTTATTCATGCAGATTTGGTATGTGCACAACATATATAAGGAACTATATGTAAAATGTGATCATTTTGAAATGTTAGTTCCATACATACCTATATCACCTTAAGTGGAGGTACCGATGTCACCCAATCCAGTGGACGAGGTTTCACCAACAACATTACTTGACTTAGCATTCTCATTAGATGCCTTCTTCCCCATAGTGTTCCTTAACTTCGTGATATTTGCAATAGTGTATCCACTCTCAAATACATGATTTTCATTTGGTGCTCAGTCTTTGCAATTCTTGCTTAAATGACTGACTCTATGACAGTGCATACATGCCATTCCAATGCTTGTCCAGCTTCTTGATTGTCCAATACGACTCTTTCTGTAACAATTTGCTTCAATGTATTCATATCTTCCACAAGCTACACAGTTAGTCCAAGTGTTATAATCCCAAACATAAGAATTACCTTGTCTCTTTGGTTGATAAGGCTTTCACTGTGTTTTCTGCTTAGGATTCCATACTTGCTTCATCTTATCCTTACACTCTCGTGCAGTGTGTCCATGTTTATTACAAGTATAACATATTTTCTCCACAGTAGTATTGTTAGCAGTATCATTCTATTTAGCTCTACACTCATAAGCTTGGTGTCCAAACTTACCACAATAATAAAAGTATCCATTAAACTTAGGAGTGATAGGAGGTTTACCTTGTGCTTTGCTTCTACACACATTAGATGTATGTCCAGGTTTGCCAAAGTGATAACATGTCAACGCTTTAGGTTTCTAAATTTGATTGTTGTTGACTTGTTCAGCTTGTTGTGATGATTCTCCTTCGCTGGTATAGCCTATCCCATCTCTACTCCCATATCTTCCATGATTAGTCAGAAACTCATCAATCTTCTTTGAACTATCCTCAGCTAATTTCTTCATTTCATTATGTTACTGCTGAGTTTTCACTTCATTTCTTAGTTTTTCATTCTCCTCTCTGAGTCTTGCAACTTCTTCAAGATTTCTTGACAATTCTCCATTTACTTGGTTTACTTCTTGATTCACAATCATCATTTGATTAGATACTTGGAAGTGATGATTAGTGAGTCTATGTATTTCATTTTCTTTAGCTTGAAGTTTTTCAGTCATCTGTCTTCAGTCATCAATAGCCAAATTCCTTTCTTGCTCGGCTTGTCTAGCATTGTTCATTGTTTCTACCATTCTCACCATCTGAGATTCTTGACCGATTTGTAGTGCTTTCACTTGATCAAGTAAGTGCTGATTCTTTTCAAACAAATAATTGATTATACTTTCAGATCTGTCAGAGATGCTTCCAGAACTAGATCCAATATGCTTGAACATTTCATCAATAGATTCTTCATGGTAACCGATCTCATTTTTTAAAATAGCTAGGTTCTTCCTTTCAACCAGTAATTTCTTTAGTCCTTCCTTGGCTTGCTTGTACTGTTCAATAAACATTTGCATTTGTATCTTCTGATTCTCAATAGTCTTATCAAGCTTATATCTCTCCATGGCTTAGATCTTTACCCTTTAGTGGTTAAACTTTTCAACAAGAGAACTGTGCTCTGATACCAATTGTTGGAATTATGAGAGATAGGTACTAAGAGGGGAGGGGTGAATTAGTGCCTTCAAAAAATTTACTTGTAAACCTTTCAGATCTATGACTGTAAACAGTGATAACCTTGCAAAATAACTTGTATCTAATTGCATATAGATCAATCATCCATTGAACTTATGTAAGTAAACTACATGAAATCAAAATAGAAATCACATAACACAAGTATTTTGGTAACGCATAAACCCTTGTTAGAAGGTAAAAACTACAGTGGGGATGACACCCACAAATTCTTCACTACTACAGATAGAAAAGGTTTGCCTGTTAGGGCTACAAGTTTTGATCACTTCTGGTGATCTTACCCTATTAGGAGTAACATATTAGATCAGCTAGATCTACCTAGTTATAGGATTTTAACAACACAAATGAAGTGTGCACTCGGTTAAGAGATTTACATAAGACTGTTAAGTGTACTATGTTCAGAGATTTATCCAAAGCTCTATTACAATTGTTAGAAAGCAATAGGCAATTATCTTCCATTTGACAACTCAATTGTCTGATACAGATCTATAAAGTACTGAATGTATTTCACCTTTACTATGATGAATCTCTGCTCTGAACCACTTGGTAGCCTTTTCTGATTCTGCTTAATCTGATATCCTCTGCAATATGCTTTGTTAATTGATAGACTTGAAGTTAGGCAAATGCTTCAAGTTTCTCCTTGATTCATATATCTATTCTCGCATCAGTTCACACCACAAATGATGCAAACATATATTTATATAGCGATCTTCTTATGCCACTTTAACAAAATTAGGTTACACAACATAATCATAACCCTAAGATCTATGGTGTACAAAAATGACCTAGATCAGACTATTACATAAGATATACATTGCATTTAATGAATATCATAACAATAAATATTCCTCAATCTTGGTCAAACATTTTCTGATCTGTTGTAACCGTTTGTATAGAAGAATGTGCCAATTCAGATTACTATGCCATTTTTTGTGATCCTCGGTAAACACTGTATAAAATCCTCGGTGTATACTATGATGCTCAGTGTTTACTGTCTGTCGGTGTCGGTGATGTTGTTGCTTGGTAAATTATGTAGTGCTCGGTGTATAAACTTTACTGACTAGTTTGTCTTTCTTCTAGTTACTGATTTGCTCAATGTAAGTGACCGACCGATATCTTTGATAACCTTTGATACTAATGACAACCTTGAATGCTCAATAGAGATAACAGGGATAAGGATATTACCAAAGAAAATGCTAAAATCATGAAGATCAGACCCTTTTTTTATTTACACAGAATTAACTCAGAATCAAACATAGATTTAATTACAGAATCAAACACAGAAACAATAATACAGAATCATTCACAAAATTAAATACCAACATTCGACATGTGAGAAACAAGAGTTTGATGGCTTAAAAACACATACAAAAAGAAAAAAAAACCCTCAAAGCTAATCTAACTGATTATATTCAAGGCTGAATATTCATATTTCTTATATAATTCTACCTCTACATATGGAAACATAGGAAAACAAAACCTGATTCTAAGCATAAATGGATGTATTTCCTCCTTTGTGCACTGACTTCTCCTTCAGCATGAGATTCCTTTCTTCTGCACCTTCTAACACATCCTATCCCCTATTCTTGTTAATGTACAACAATAGAAAAATTGATTGAAGCTTTTATTGAAAATCACTTGAAGCAGTTTACGTTTTGAGAAAACTGAGCACCCAATCTTCACTGTTCACTGAGAAGTAAAAATAACTAAACAAATAGGCTAGTTCTTATGCATGAAAAGAGACTTAAGTCCAACTAAACATAAAACTAACTGCAAACTAATAAACAAGAAGGAGCATCAATCATGCAAGAGGATTCCTGCCTAAGCATCACATGCAATTTATTACATGCGAGAAGAAGACTCATGTTAGAATACTAAACTAAAGAAAGATGTTAACTGAACACTGCGCATAGCTGCCTAATTTAATAAACTCCAGTCTTCCCTCATATTTGGTGTCAGGGGTCCCGTATTCAACTCCTCCTTTTCCTCTTATTTGTAGTTACGTGCATTAACGACCCCATAATAGTTTAAATAAATACATCAAACAATAGCTATTTTCTTCCTCTTTGAGTTGTAACAGCAAGATTTTCAAATTTAAGAGGATAAACATGCAATTAAGAGAACTCCAAGTGGACTGATCATAATATCTTAACTTTAATTGAAAAAGAATAAATAGATTTGATAAATTAACAAATATTAACTTCTCCATTTAATTTAATAAAATAAAGTAGTCACATAATTTTTTTAAAAAGAAATCCATATTAAATCTAAGCATCATTTATACATTAAATCCAACGCATACACACACAAGAATAAATAATTTCTAAGCAATCCTATCCATAAACTTTTATATTTCAAAACTCAAAACATCTAAATGTGTGTGATTTAACAATAAAATTCTGATCTCATCCTTATCGAGGAGTTAGGGTCCCCTAGCTAAGATTGATGTATAAATTATTATACAAAATAATTTATTATTATATTTTCATATATATTGTAAAATTTTAAATTAAGGAAAGAATTTTAAAAATAAATAATTTTGTTACATTTAATTATACTTGTATATAATTAGGACATTTACAAATCGAATTAACACAATAATCTTATCCTATATATGCAGTTTATATAAAAATAATACTAATTTTTTAATAAATATATTTTTACAACTAATAAGATTTATTTTAAAAAATTACATATATGATTTATTATTTTTTTATCAATAAATATGATTTATTATTATTATTATTATTATTATTATTATTATTATTATTATTATTATTATTATTATTTGATCTGTAAAAGGCTAAAGCCCTTGAAATTTTTTTATTAGATTGAATAATAATTTTACAATTTTGACCCCGCTCGCTGCAGGCGCTGGTAGGAAAGAGCGGGGTTGAGAAAACCTCCAGCCTAGCCCGGGACCATAGGTCCTGTACTTATACAAATTATACATGGGCATACCCATGACTCAACATTGTCGAGATTAGTTCAAAGACATCATTTTCGTAAGCATACCCACGGCTCGATACCCATCGATATTTTATGAGTACAATATTTAGTGGTATTACCCACTTGCCAGAGCTATAAAATTACATTATTTGCCATGCTATTTTTAAGATATACAATTCCTATTTCATGTGCTTCTATCACTGCTTTGAGAATCAAGTTCTGAATTCTTTGATATCTGAGTGCAGCGATTGCCTGCTTGTCAATACCATCGTTGATGCAAATTATCTCCTTTTGTGCTTTGAATGAGAGATAGCACTTTTCCTTGAGTAATCACCTGAAATGTCAGACAAAGGGGACTACTATTTCCAAAAGTTATGCTCAACATGCACAATATATTCACTATCATATACTGCAATATGTCCTTTCCTATATTGCATTCTATGTAAAAAAACTAATAGACATGAGATTGGTTAATCCTAAGCTCGATATAAAGTAAAATATAATGATATTTACTCTAAGATTATCATGCTATACTAACTTAAGCCAAGAGATCTAATATCCATGAAAAACATCAATAGTTCTATTTGAAAAAATTATCATTAGGTTCCAAAATTAAGTTTGATTGTTAACATGATAAATCTGCTATTATTAGCAACCCACCCATATCTCTGCTCTACCAGATATGGGTGGGTTGCTAATAATATATACTTTTAAAATATATGATTTATTATTTATTTATTATTAAAATAAATACTTTTAAACTAATTATATTTCTTACTATGAATTTTTAATTGTTAAATAATAGCATTATCAAAATTACTAAATAATATAATAAAAAATAAACATATAAATGCTATTTGAAATTTAAATTTTATTAATCTATTGATTCATTATTTAACTAAATTAAAAAATAAAAAAATTTAATTTTAAAAATTATATTATAATTATATGTGTAAATTATTTAGCGTTGAAACCAAACATTACTTTTATAAACATATAAAAAAATTGGATATGATAAACCAGTATTCAACTATATATATATAAAAAAATTCTTAGAAATTAATTAATATCATTATTAAAATTTATGTGCAATATATTCAATAAATTAAAATAACATATAATATAGTAATGATTAAATAATATAAATTTTAAAATTAAACATAAATATTATTAAAAATTAAAAAATTATTAATATATTAATTTTTTATTTTACAGCCTAATATAATATAACTGTAAAGATTTTATGTAATAGTCCTTCACTCCTTACTCGTTCATAGTAAAATATATTAAAAAAGTTAAATTATTTTTACTTCATTTAAATTTTAAGTGTACGTGCAAAGTCTAGTCTATGCATCCGGCAACGTTTAAATGGTAAACTAAAACGTATATCTTAGCAGGGGGACACTTAGTTTACGTACTTTTCGAAACTTCCCTTTTATATTTTACGTTTATTTAGCCAATACCTGGGCATCCAACCATATTGAATCATAGCCGTTGCCGTCAATCACCCTGAAGAGAAGGGACAGGTGAATTGACATTTCATAGGTTAAAACGTTTAATTGAGTACCATTTTTCCAGGCATTTACACTCTCATAATTTTTATAAATAAATGTCTCATTCTCGTATTAAATGGGGTATGTAAGCATAGGTAGGTAAGCATAAATGCTGGGCTTTAGAGATTTAGTATTTCACCCTTCGTAACGTCCCTTTTATCTATCAGTTCAATCTCGATTAGTGACTCGGGCTGGGAGCTATGTATGGACAACTCTCAATTATGTAGGTTACGTATGTATCGCACCGGTCAATCAACATCTACGGCGCTGTATAGAAAGTGTAGTATCATGCATACATCTCCAGACTCGAGAAGTTCAGCATCGTAAGATATTGCAGATATATTAGGAAAATAATGGCAGCTTTCTGCTTGAAGGGATTCACACGCTGCAAGCCTTCAGGTAATTGCATATTGGTGAATTTAGTTTAGTAATACATTCTAGTTTACTATGGTGTTTCAGAGGTCTATTTTTTAAAATTTAATTTGTGTTGTTAAATTTTCATGTGTCAGTTCAGGAGGTGAATTTTTCATTTGCTGTGAGGAAATCTACAACTAAGCTATCAGTTTTTTGTGGCGACTGGTCCATTTTTCTACACCAGGCATCGTAATTTCATGTCCTCCTCGGGGCTCTTTGTAAGGCCCCTTTATTCGGTCGATGGGCTCTTTCTCTGCCATTATTAATCTCCAGAACTAAAACTGAAGCAACCGATCCAAAACTGTGTAAGCCAAACGCAATGGCGAGGATCCACTTGCCGTCCTAACTCGCAGAACGCCGTTTCCTTAGAAACGCAAATGGCTGGGCTTAATCAGCTCATTCAAAGTTCTGACCGGTCAATTAATTGTCTTCGTTTCGTTTTCACTGTTACCGTATGTTGCCTGCAGTCCGTGTTTGTCAGAAATGTCCACAGTTCCGTTTTGTTTGGGCAACGGCTAACAGCAACTAAAACGTATATCTTACCAAGGGGGACACTTCCAATTTTTCCCAAACTTACTTTACCAAACTTATTATTACGCCGTAGGCGTTTCCATTTTGGAAAGCCTCGGGCTGTTTTTTCCATCTAACGGTTGTCAGCTCTGGACAGCCCAATGACTACCATTGGGAGCTTCTTGGCCGTCCATCTGCAGACAATCTGATCGCGACCTCAACAAATATCTTTCACCATTTATTTAACCCAATCAAATATCTTTCGCCACTTTACACGCCGAATTTTCCCTGTCATTTCATTTGGAAACCTCCACGTATTGGAATTCTTTTTCCTTAAAAGGAACAATTCTCACAAATATCAGATCCACAAAACAGCGCCTGTGAACGGGCCAAACATACCTCCAAATATTTTGTATGGAAAAAGCATGCCTCCAAATGATTTGTATAGAAAAACTATCAGCTAATTGTAAGCACAGAATCTGCAGCACTCACAGTGAATAATTGAATTCATGCAACCATCTACAATAAATATTAAAAATAAAAAATAAAAGAAACCACTCCTTTCACCTTATACAAGGGCTGAATCAAAGAAACATTTTATATGAAGATGCCTGTTAGAAGAGATACAAACAGAGAGTCCCTGGGAAGAGAATCACTACCGGATTTTCTTGGTGAAGTTGGGGATTGTGGTTCAGTAGATGGTTCATAGGCGGGACTAACTTTCAATGATGGCAATGGAGCTTCTATCACTTCTCCGAGATTTGGAGCTGGTGCTTGAGCTGGTGCCAAAGGTCCTACAGCTTGCAGGAGAGCTCCAAGAACAACAAGTTGCATATTATAGTACAAGTAATACTTGTTGAAATGCACAGAAGCCTTTCTTTATAAGCTTCAGCTTGTGGCTCTTGTGAGTGGATTGCATTCATGTGTTGTCCTCTCTAGGACATTGCCAATATAAACTCTTTGGTATTATATTCCTTTTCTACTTTGAGAATCTTGGTGAAGTACAAGTTTCTTATCTGTTTGGAACCTCAGGGAGGGCATAATGCGTTCAATCAAACTGCTAAAATGAAGCTGGATATGGACAGGTCCTTGATTTTCTTCCTAACCTGCTATAACTATCCTTTGTATATACACTATTTGTGTAGTCAATGTTACACAATGCATTATATTCCTTTGCTTTGAAGGATAGTGGAACCATTTTTATTGATTTTGGGCCAAGAGGAAAATAGAAACCTTACATTTCTCCTCCCTAATGTTGAATCGATTAACTAGCATGAATATTTCATATTTTACTTCATCGTAAAGAAATTCTCACTCCAAAGTGTTGTTCCATTTTCATGGACGATTAAACACAAATGTTGTATTTTAGATGTCTCTACAGTCTCTTTAATGAAATCATCTTTTTTGTTCACATCCTATTGAACAATTTGAACCATTCACATGAACAAAAACATGCTGCATTTATTGCATACTACTATAAACCTCTACCTAGGCCATAGATTTTCTGTACTATACCTGTTAGGGGTGAACTGAATGCTTCTTCCAGTTTTCTCAATGGAGTTGCTTGTATTTTTTGTGGTGGATTGTCATATGAACTTGCAAGAATTGCAAAAATAAGTAATGGAATGCTCAAGCATGCCTAAATTTAAGAGAGAATACAAGATTCACCCTGGAAAAATCTGAATTGGGAGAAAACTCTAGCATAATTTTTGAAAATCAAACAGACCCAACATAATAATCGGAACAAAAATAGAAGACCCAGAACAGATTTTGAGGAACTTGAACAAGCCAGTAGAAAGTTGAAATTCTCATTCCAACAACCCTGTCTAAAGTTTGTGCAATGAGATAAATTCAGAAATCTGAAAACACTATTATCAGAGAAATTCAGAAATCTGAAAACTCTCTTCTCACTTAACATCACATAAATATCACAGTCAAACTCAAAAATTTGTGGTAATCTCACTTAATATCACATAGTCAATTTCATAAATCTGTGATATATTCTGTCGTTACAAACCCTACAAATTTGATGTCTTTGTTTATGATATTAAATGGAATGCAATTGACAAGTGTAAAGCAAAATATGAAAACATAGATAAATGTTTTACTTTTGCATGCAGGCCACGTCTCATACCTCATAACTGTATTTTTTCTTTTACAATATGTTCTGCAACACACTGCAAAAGATCGGGAGATGTGTGCGTTCTCTCCTATTGAGAACTGAGCAGGCCTCTGTAAACCGCCAACAATGCCAATCAGCGGACTCCAGCCTACTGCAGGTTCCTGACAATATGCCACCAGACTTCTATTTTAACGCCTTCTCTTGCATCGTAATATACATAAGAGTCTCTGAAAATCTGGAAAAACTAAAAACTGAGTCAAAGAGTGCCAAAAAAGCATTCCATAAAAATTTCGCATAAAAATTGTGCAGCTTTCATTGATAGAATTAAACTTGGGCGTTTTCCTAATGTACATTCAATCTAAAGCTTCATGATATTTGTAATGGAATTGATAAAAAAATTTCTCTCATTGAGTAAATTTTATAATTTATTAACAGGTAAAACAAGAATATTTTGACAGTGAAATTTCTGACCTGAAGTCATCTCTGGCTGCAATTTTTTAATCTATTTTTATGAAAAAATTAGATTATTATTTCTCCAATTTTTCCTCATTAATTGAAAAAATACTTATCTTTTGATTTGGTTAGTTAATCCTGAGTTTTTTTTTGCTACTATGGTTTAGACTTAGAGAGTGAGAGAGAATCATTTGATAATATAGCTCTTTCTGATCTTATCTCTTACCAAATTAGTAGTTTAGAGGCTGCAAGAGAACCATCCGTGCAATGTCAAGTTAGTTTAGAAACTGAAGATGAACTGTGTGATAAAATGCCTCAATGAGATCTTGTTTCGTGGGGAATGTGGTAGTTTTGAGAATGCACACAAGTATCTCATGTCATGCAAAATATGATAGTTTAGAGATTCCATTATAAATGTTTGAAAACTATGTCAGCTAGACCGTGTCTCATGCCAAATGTATCATTTTAGAAATTGCACAAGAATTGTTTGACAAATATCTGAATAAGAGCTTTTTGAATGTGGTAGTTCTATTTGACAACATGCCTTTTTGAGTTCAACTAATGCCAAATGTATTGGTGTAGCTCAATTTTTTTTAACTTTTATATGTAAATGTATATCAAAATCCTAACCCTAATGTTTGAATCTATATTTACCTTGGTATTGGGTTAGGGTTCTATTTATTATAACATTGATTTATGATTGAGCTTTAGATTTACCTTGGCTTAGTATTAGGATAAGTTTTTAATGATTCGTGATTAGGGTAAATCTGGGTTAGGGTTAGGGATAAGATTCAATTCGATTTAATGTTCTATTACATTTAGTTTTACAATAAAATATATTTTAATGTTAGAGTTATAATTCATTTTGGTTTAGTATTAGTTTTAGACAATAATTATAATTATAATTAGGGTTAAATTCTATTTATTATTAGTTTTAAGTTATAATTGAGTTTAGTATTAGGGTTCAAATTGGCTTAATGTGCACTTAGATTTTGGGTTATTGTTGAATTTGGTTTTCTTATAGTTTGGGTTCAATTTTGTTTAGAATATGAGTTTGATATAGTATAAATTAAGTGATTAATTTGGTTTAGGATATGATTATGTTTAGGGTTGGGGTTCAATTAGGTTTAGTGTTAGGGTTCAAATTTGTTTAAGGTATGGATTAAATCTAGTGAAGGCTTAAAACTAAAGTTTATAAGGCTTTATTATTATGGCTCAACATTTTTTCTACCATCCTGATACCTAATTGAAATTGGCTGCAATATCTTAGGTATGGAGTATTTGAAACATTCTAAACCCAAAAACACCAATTTTTTTATAGAGTATTCTAAATTAATATGATAAACATATCTTGGTGGTTTAATATGTTGGATTGGGCCACTTATTATTGTTTCATTAAATTCACTATCTCCCTTTAATATGCCTTTTTTATTATATCTAGAAAATTTTCAGAAATAAAATCTAATTAAAAAAATATAGGTTTGAACAAAAAAATTAACATTAAATCATAGTTTATTTTTTAGCTTAATGTAATTTTATGGCTTTTTTTTATAGGAAATGGTTTCAAAACTCGTGTACATTACATAGGATTATTTATGAAATATAAATCACATGCAATTTATACCAACAATACACTTATACTTACCTTAAATGTCCACTTGTATGCTTTCTGAATAGGAGCAAGGAACTTGATTTCAAAGTCAATTAATTTGCCTACACAACTATTAAATGTGTCATAGTTTATACACATCATACCATCCTTAATAGGTAAGCTCACACCTTTAAATGTTTACATGACACAATCTATATTCCATTGCACTTTTAAGAAAAAAAAACCTTGCTTACAATAAATTGTTCTACTTAGAATTTGCAAACAAAATAAAATTTAGATAGTATAATATTTCCTTGACTTTATTTTATTTGACTTATGGATGCACATTTTAATAGATAAGGAATAGTTCCCTACAAAATTGAATGTTGGTCTCATGTCCCTTAGTTTAATTTGTTAGTCCATGACCCTAGAAATTTAGGAATATTATAATCTCTACTACTACCCAACCAAACTAGTCTACCCCATATCTAATCGTTAAACATCTATAAACCTAACCATTTGGTATTGTTTAGTTTACTTTTTTATTATACACGTGCATCATATAATGCTTATCTAGTTTAGGTACATATTGCTTGACAATTGCTACTACACCCACCAAAATTATTTGCAGAACTACAACTTATACAATATTTACATTCATTGCTCTCAGGAAATGACAACAAACATGAAAAATCAAGAAATCATCGAAGTCCTAAGTGCAGCAACAACAAACTATGCTAGTAGCCCGTCAACTCCAATTGTAGAAGCCACTATACTAGAAGAATCATGTTGCTTAGTGAATCAACGATCAAGTCTTGCAACCAATGTTCAGTCTCTATCTTTGATTTTTTTGACCAATTGTCATGATATTGTGCAGAACTTCAATTTTGAATGCCAATTCCCACTTGTTGAAGAAAAAGACATAATTACACTTCAAGATAATTCTGCTGAGTTGGAGGTCCTCTGCACCTTTGTGAAAGAGATGTATTATGAATGATATTACACATGTGGTGCAACACCTTCCATAGTTCAAGCATACGAGATGTTTTTGAACACAAAGTGATCATTTGTCTTACCTTTTACTAAGTAGTTTAACAACAACCATCTATATAGATAGTGTATTACATAAATAAACAAGCTCCTATTTCTACACTATGTAACCTATCTACACACATGAATATACTTTTTGCTAAAATAAATAAATATACATGTCTTTCAAATAATTTTTCCTTGGAAGAATGTGCGTCTTCACATATTGTGTATTATGCTTCTACACATATTGTGTATTATTCAATTAAATTATTTATAGAGAGATAATGGTATACATTGCACTTTTATACAAAAATAGAAACTAATGTAATTCCTTGTTTATAGTTATATTCTGCTAAGAAACAAGAAGAGTAAATAAAAAACTTATCTAGCAACGGGTTATTTTTATTTTAAAAAAATATAATTGAATATAACTTTCTCAAACTCCTTCGCTTGAAATTGATCTCATTTCGCAGATACTAAGTCTGCCACAACCTAACAACAAAATTTACCCGCAGTTGCAGGCTACTCTATTCCTTTTATATTGTACTTCACAATGGTAACTTTAACGACAGGTGCACTTGCTAAGATTCTTGAAGGCTCGCCTATTATAGATCCATACTTACAAGTTACATCTATACATTCTATCCAACAAACACATTCTACGTCTACCAAATACCAACTAGAACTCTCTGATGGTGGACACACCTATTCTGCATCAAAGATCTTGTCATTGAAGAGGATTTGGTGAAGGACTCAATTATTTGCCTCAAAAATATTCTTGCAAGATGCTACAATTCTAGTGCCACTTTGAAAGTACGTTACTAATTACTTCAAATGCATTCTCCAACCTCTTAAATAAGATGTTGTGTATTCGTTGTGGTTATTGTTCATGCAACCTACATCTGGTAAGTATATGTCAACAAAACAAATGATAACATGTTTTCAGGGAAAACTAGGCCACCATTCGATTAATAATCTTTCCCTTTCTGACAAACGTAGTTTGTCATCCATTCTATTGCATCACAATATTTTTGTCAAATTAATAATATGGTGATTGTTGATTTTGAAGTTTACATTATAAGTCAAATTATTGAATTTTGAGTTTTAACTAATAAATATTCATAATCTAAATGTATTAAATTTTAAGTTTAAGTTATTTTAAATTTTTATTAAACATATTAGATTTTAAATTTTAATTAATTCATCTTTATGATAAAAATATTAGACTTTTACTTTTAATTATTAGATATTAATAATCAAATAGAATTGATTTTAAATTCTAATTAATTATATTAATAGCCTCAATATCATAATTTAATGTATAATTTTGGAGTTTAATTCAATGTTAGTGCTATCAACATTATATATTGTACATTCAAAATTCTTTATTGCTAAGATTTTATTTTTTACTTATTTAGCCATATTATTTTACAAATACATTTGAAGATTATATATTTAATCAAGTCTTTGAACTTAATGGAAACTTTTATTTATAAGGGTGGATTATATAAGAGAATAAAATATTTATATGGATTATATTTATATTAGATTATAATATATTATATATCATAATAAAAAAAATATAATATTATTATGATAATTTTAAATATACTTATATAATCTAATAGATAAAAATAATATAAAAATATATAATGTAAATATATAAAGTTATAAATATTAAGAATATATTATATGTTATATTATAACATATTATATAGTATATCAGAAATTATTAAGAATAACTATAATGTCTTACAATATAATTAATATATAACATAATTATATGTATTAGTATATTAAATATTAAAATAATTAAAAAATTAATAGAATAGATTTTATCAAGAAAAAACAATAAACATATTTATACAAATTTAATATACTAAATGATTTATAAGGTGAGTTGTCGAATACGGTCCAAAAATTTGACATTGCTAGTGTTCTGTTCAATACCTGTGGTGCCTTATCAATGAGTTTGATGCATTCCAAAACTTGTAATTCTCGAGCGAACAAAAGAGAGAGGGTTAATCATACGCGGTTGGGAACCCCAACTTCTAATTCTTTCACATGTTTTAGTGGGCGCCTTCATAAGCTACTGTGGATGGAACTCTACATTGGAAAGCATTTCTTTTGGTGTTCCAATTCGAGGTAACGATATTGTAAAACTACTAGTAGAATGTCTGCTTAAGGAATACAATGGAGGACTATAGTTGGTAAATAAACCAAATAAATATTAACTAGGTGGACGGACTCCTCTTCATTTTGCTTCTCAGCAGGGTCACACAAATACATGTCATTTGCTTCTTGAGCACGCAGCTAAAATAGATGTTCAAGATTGTTGGAAAAAGACACATTTGCATGTGGCTTCATGGAATGGTCACCCAGATACATGTCATTTTCTTCTTGAGAAGGGAGTGAAGCTAGATGTTCAAGACAACCAAAAATGGACACCTCTACACTATGCAATTAGATTGGAAAAATTTACTGTTGCACAAGGTGAAGATGCAGTTGTAAATGTCTTTCTGAAACAACCACAAATTGCTGATTTGCTTGATTCAAAAGACATGTTGAGAGTAAGCCCTTTAGATACAATATTGCCACCAATTAAATGAATGCATTTTTTTTTCTCCAACATTAATACGGCGTACCCATTGCACACCAAGGTGCGATTGCTAGTTTTATTACGCCGTAGGCGTTTTCATCTGAGAGAGGCCCGGCTGATTTTAGATGATCGAGGGTTGCAAGTTGTGGAGAGCCCAATGACTACCATTGGGAGCTTCTCTGCCGTCCATCTTACAGAAAGGAATTAATGACTTGACAGCTGTTCATTGCTTTTGAATGAGTCATCTTATCCGTCCATGGTGTTGTCTTTTCTGTCATCAACTCCATCACACTACGTTCTTTTTCTCCCCTCGCAGTTATTTGGGAACATGATAGGTATTCACGCGAATGTCCACACACAGTTTTCCATTCTTGATTCCCCTGAAGCCGGACACTGTAGGCAACCTGATTGAAATAAGGGAAGGGGATTGAAACGGTTTACAAAGGAGCGCAGTGAAGATACTTTGTAAATGGTGAATCTGCCAACGGGCCAACACTCAAATTGGGATTTTCCACCGGAGTGGTAATGCGGTAAAAGAATTTTTTCTGCCTGGGCTGAGAAATTTGTGAAATGAAATCTCTGGAAGTTGTGGAATCTGTGAAATGAAATGAAGTTTACTCATCTGGTTGACCAGTGGCTATCGCACTTTGTATAGCCATTCAACACCATGAAATACTTTAAAACTGACTTTGTAATTCAATGCCCCTATTGGCAACTGGAAGCATCAAAATCACTTCCTTTTTGCCATTCTCCACAAGTTTCTTTATATGAGATGTCTAAGTTGCAGTGTGCGGGCTCAAAATTTTAGTGAAACTGCAATAACTAGGCTTAAAATTTTAGTCTCATTTACTTGTTTTTGACAAACTTTCCACAAGTTTGTCGGGCCACGGGATTTCCTGCAGGCTACTATGCTCTTGCAATCCCAACATTTTTGTTCAAATTGGTGTGTGTTAAGTAATCCAATTTGTTGGCTTATGTCTTGCTAAGAATCGTTTGATTCCCTCTGTTCCATTTCCCCTATTTTTTTACTGACAAAATATTAGAAACGTTGTCTGCCTGTGATAGTATCCCGAGATTTGGCAGAGAGGTTGAGGGAAATGGAGGAGGATTTTGCATTGGCCGTTTGCCTTGGCTCTTTTGAGGAAGATGCACAAGTCTGACAATTGATGCCATGTATTTGATAGGTAGTGTTTGGATTTATGACCATCAACACACGCGTCCTCTGTGCAGGCGCCCCATGATTCCTCAATTGGAGGACTAACAGGAAGAAGTAGGAGGAGGAAATAGGTGGACATTCGACTAGATCTACTATCTCCTCGGACAAGATTATGGTTTGTGGAGTTCAGTAGAAATATAAGTACTGTAGTTATTTAAGTTTAGAAAAAACATTTTTCTTGCAGTAGCTTCATTGTTGTCATAAATGACAATTCGATCTCCACAGACTTTATGGTTGCAATTAATTACTATGTCGATGTTGTTTATTATTTGAAGGAGATGAGCTGAAATTCTCATCTAGGAGCAGGCGATGTTACAAAAAGCCTCAACTTCTTTTGGCCATTTAACATATTCATAGTTTAGAGTTTAGTTTTTCTAAAGGATTTTTGTACGTTTATGTTATCTTAAGTAAACTTATGTATGATATGCTATTAGTTGAATTCTAAGATGTTTGAACATGAATTTATACATTTGAATTATGTAGGGTAATTATGTTTGTAGTGGGTTTGACATGAATCTTAATCTTCACTATTTATTTTTTTATTCATCCTTAAAAGAAATTTTCTCTCTAAACAACAAACTCTTGTTCAAATATTTAGAAATTAACTAATTCTACTTTGATTTTTTAATTTTGTCACATTTAACAAAATATTTTTCTAATATATTATACATTTGAATTATGTACGCTACCTATGTTTGTAGTGAGCTTGACATGAATCCTAATCTTCACTATTTATAACCTATGTTATCTTAAGTAAACCTATGTATGATACCCATAAAGTGATTTTTGGTGAGAAGGGAAACTATAATTTTTACTTCATACTTGCATAATCCTTGCAATTCGATGATAGAGAAACAAGATGCTGCACTTTTGGATATTATAGTTTTGGCTCTATTTATAGTAGTTTCAATTTCTTGAAGTATTTGTGGCAACTTTGTTAACCTTCTAAGAGACCTTGCCAGTTGTTTCAACTGCTCTGCTACATATGTAACCACAACATGGAAGCATAGAAAAGACCATTGAACTATTTGACAAAATGCCTGAAAGGACCATGGTTTCAAGTTTTCCGTGATTGCAGGCTATTCACAAATTGGATTTTCTGACAAGGCTTCAAAAAATTTCGTGCGATCGTAATTAGCATGTGTAAATCCAAATGCGACTATGTTTGCCAATATCCTTCTTGCTTGTGCCAAAATGGGAGCTTTGGAATGGGGTATGGACATCCTGTTGGTGTCCAAAATGATGCTTATGCTCATGAGGCTGCCAATATACCCTTAGATGGATTTTAGGAATGGTTAGCTCCAAAATTGTTATGAGGTCTTAGGGTAATTGGACCAACTATAGGGACAAGACTGCCCCCTTCTCCTTCTGGCTCTACAAAACCAAGGTGGGTGCACCTAACCTAGTATAAAATATGCTTCATACACCAAGAACTAGGTTTGAATAATAGATAATAGGGTAGTAAGAAAGTGCTAAGTGTTAACCACACACTCATTGATTCTCCATTACTATGGGTAGAACCACATACAACCAAATACTGAAAACTTAAGGAATGGTTCTTAATTTATGCTTTTGAGATCATAACAACAACAATCAATATTTGTTGATAATGAGATAATCATTTAGGATAGTGCATCATCCATTGGGCAAGATCTCCTAGAACAAGAATGCTAAACACACCAGACAATAGCTGAGATTCAAAGCCATAAACACACCTACAATCCCCTTTACTACTTATAAGATATCCTTACATAGACAATTAGATAGATCTATGTCTCATCTAAAGCATCATTTCATCTAATCCTGGATTAGAATTTAAGAATGGATACATACACATAAAACAATATGTAGAGAACTAGAAAGTTTAGAACCTATCTAAGTTGACAGAAAGGAGAGATAAGAGTCATGTATTTGCATTAAGTATGAAGAATCCTTGAGGATAAACAATCAAACCAGAGGAGTCAAGCTTGCAAATTATAGCTTAGACCTGCAACTTTTTCTCTATCATCAACAAAATACCAAATGCCAAAATGTTACAATCCTGATTGGGCAGAAGACTCACAAATGGAAAAGTTTTAAAATCTAACTCCCAATCATTCAAAATGATCATAAAAAATCCCTTTATACCAGGGTTACAATGCAAGCATAATGATCATTTCAACTCAAAAAATTCAAATCCACCTAACCCCCCCAGGAGTTAACATAGACATGACAGGGGTCAAGCCATAAAATGCAAGCTCAAACAGTCAAATTTCAATAGCTAACTATCCTTGTACTGGTCCAAGTACCAAATTACCGTCAAACCCCCAAGGAATTCGGCCAAATTGACCCTTGCAACACTTCAGGGTACTGTTTCATTTATTCCTTCATGGCAAGGCATTCCTCTGCAATGATCATGGAGACCAGGACCACATTGGATCGACGGAGAAGATAAGTTTCACCAACTCGAGCCCTTCCTGTCATCAATTTTGGTCCTTTGTAGTCGCTGGAAACGTCTCTAAGATTCAAATTTAAACTCCAATGGCTAAGTCTTGGCGCCAGCAGCACATCGGCAGTTCTGATTCGATCGGAGATCGACAATTAAGTCCCGACTGTAGATTTCTCATCTTCCCCGGGCTTGACAACTCTAACTCATCAGATACCCCGGGTCAACATTCTGTGAACTGGCGACAAGGTAAAATCCCAGTCGTGGAATGAAAGGCCTAACTCCAATTAGACTTCGCGAACACACGACTGCATGTGTAGAAAATGCCACTTAAGTCATCTGGTGAATCGGTGACAAAGGAACTTTCGCCAATTCACGGAAAACTTCCTGCCTCTGCTAAAAACTCTAGCGACCTCACGACCATTGTTCGCCAAGTCCCCAAATGAATTGGGGAGCCACCAAATCATCTCACAAACCAGTGACAAGACTACATCTTATCGGCACCACCACCTTTTTATCTGGACCGCCAAACACTAGACTCCAACCGGGTTCGCCCGATGCCACATGTCACTAAACCATTCACTGATCCATGCCCAATCACTGGCACAGGACCCACTTACCATAAGCCTTTGAAATGAACGGTTGGCATAAGACCTCATGGCTTTGGAAAATCCCATGAGAACTTACGCCGACCGTGAGATCTATCCTCGTCATAGACCCTTCTGACAATGGCCCCACCAAATAGCCATAAGTTAGCCCCAGGACACGTGGTGCCCTGTCACATGATCACATAGTCCGTTTCTAGGTTATGCGAACATGCGACCACTCGCCAACCTCAGCCATCGCAGCCATCACCACAACCGCCACCGTAACCTGCCATGGACACGTGTCAGCTGGTCGTATGATTGTATAGTCTAGAAATGGGCTATGTAATCATGCGACAGCCAACCAAAGGCCGCCACGTAACCGCCAGGAACACAGCCCTTCCGCCAACGGGCTCCACATGCATGGCAAGAACTGGTCGCATGGTCGCATGTCAGAAAACTCTGACATGCAATCATGTGACAACCAATCACCTCAAAGCATCTGCAAACCCAGGCACACCACCGATCGCACTTGTGTAGATAGGAAATGCTGGCAAACAGGAAACTATGCGAGGTTGAAAACACACAATGTTTTTGACACAGCGGAAGATTGAAAACACACAGAGTTTTCGACGCCAAAGGATAAGCGCACAAAGCTGGAAGACAAAAGGTCAAAAACAACGAAGGCTGAAAACACATAGATTGAAAACATCATGGACTTTCAGAAACACTGTGGGTTTTTGACACTGTGGCAGAATTTGAAATATTTCCAGCAGGCTTTGAAATTTAAAAAACTTTCTGGGTTTTATGATTTAGGAGATGCAGTTTGGACTGAAGCAAGGTGACAAAAATAAAGAGCATGAGGCGGGACATTTAATCAAAAATATTGTAGGGAACAGGCCAATTTCATGAGATTTTGCAATGACTGGAAAAATGGCCTAACAGTGGCTCTAGTTGGGGATGCATGCCTCCTACAGGCATGGCAAGGATTCAGAATCACTGGGAGAGCAGACCAACCACTAGACAAAAATAGGGAACCCAAAAACTGGCAACCGAATAAGGAAAGGAAACACAGAACAGAAAAGGGAAAGACTATACAAAGATCTACAGTATTTACAACCAGCCTCAAGGCCCCAAAATTATGATCAATACTTGCCTCTGTCAAACAAGTAGTTTTCATCTCCACACATCAGAGACAAACTGAAAATTCTACTTCCATGTGACAGAACACAATTATAACCACTTTTCAAAAGCTTAAAACAAAGATTGCTAGCACATTTCTCCTGAGGGCTGGGAAGGTAATCATACCAATTCTAAAAATGCTATGGCACATGCATGTTGCAGTCAAAGAAGGAAATGCTGAAGGAGCTGCAAGATGAACCATCCTCAATCCTGTCAACAAACCCAAGAATTCTGCCGTCCACATGAAAAGAAAAACACTCTAGCTCTATCAAACTATCATTGCAATCGCTACTAGCTCCATTCATACCAAAAATTTGCACCTCCAAGGAGAAGATACACTGATCTTCATGCAAACACTGAGGGGACTCATCACATGGGACATCATCACTAAACAAACGAGCACTCTGCATCATGTCAGCATCTGACAAAGCCAAAAAAATTTGATAGGTGGGAAGAGAAATATCAACCTGTCCACGAGATGGTGAAACTTGAGTAGTTGAGAGACCATCCTCCCATGGCCTAGCAACAGATTCAAAATCAGAAGAGGATTCAAAATCCACACAACTCTTCCAATCAGTACTCAAAACCACATCAGGGACACTTGCATTACTTGAAGATGAACAAACACTGATGACTTCATCATCTGATATATCATATTGTACCTGGTTTCCATCTAGTAGTGTTGGAGCAACAAAAGAATTAGAGGCACACATGTCAAAGTCAAATCCTATTGACTCATGTTCCATATGAAAATCAATGTGTGCTGGATGTAAGAACCTAGAGCCATCACCCCCTAAATACCTGAGATACTCACAAGACAATAAAACTGAAATTGTTCACTGTGAAGTGAACAGCTGTCCTCAAGAACATCATCTTCTGCCATACAATCATCAGCAATACTTTCATCTATCCAATCCTCTTCTTCATCTGACTGATTGCATAAACCTTCTGCCCCATATTGAGAAAAGGCATCACCTTCATGACTGCAAGAAAGAGTGTTAACTCCTGACACATCTCCTTCATAAATTTCATCATTCTCAATATCAGCACTACTGAGCAAAGCCCCAAGTGTATCCTCAAGTTCAAAATCAGCATCACCAAGTACCCAATCCCTGATACATCCATAATACTCTTCCCACAAGGCATTTGACCAACTGGTTGAATCAGGAAAACAAAGTTCCAGGAATAAACCAATGAAGTCAAATTCAGGAAACTCAACATCCTCAGGAAGCTCATCATATACTTCACAAAATCTATCATAGAACAAAGATATGGATAAATCCTTTCTACACCCCACCTTCAAACTTACTAATCTTATGCAATCCCTAAGGATGCCTTGGTCTAATAATGCAAGCTCCTCCTCAAGCTCACCCATTACAACTTATTGCAATACTTCCACATAATTTTGCCAAACTGCAACTGAAAACTTGAAATATGCTAACCTCTGCTCACACCTTATCCTTCTTTTAGTGCTTGACCACTTTATAAGGAACATTTAAAACTTGAAAAATACCTAGGAAGATCTTGCAGCAGAAGACCTTTGGCTGGAAGGCAGGGCAGATCTATAGCTCATCCTATAGCTCCATCAGATAACTTTGTCATGCAGAGCCACCACCTCCTTGAGAGGAAAATATTTCACTGTTTCTTCTTCCAACTAGCACAAAGCTACACTAGGTATACACACTGTTTATCAAAAGGAACACTAATCAAAGAGAGAAAATCAGAGCCGCCACTCACAACTAGTTGAGAAAAATTTGCAAATGCTAATTTTGTATTTGACTCTTTTCTAGACTCTCCCTAGTAGATTCGCCATCTTGTTGGTGTCCAAAATGACGCTTATGCTCATGAGGCTGCCAATATACCCTCAGATGGATTTTAGGAATGGTTAGCTCCAGAATTGTTATGAGGTCTTAGGGTAATTGGACCAACTATAGGGACAAGACTACCCTCTTCTGCTTCTGGCTCTGCAAAACCAAGGCGGGTGCACCTAACCTAGTATAAAATATGCTTCATACACTAAGAACTAGGTTTGAATAACAGATCATAGGGTAGTAAGAAAGTGCTAAGTGTTAACCACACACTCATTAACTCTCCATTACTATGGGTAGAACCACATACAACCAAATACTAAAAACTCAAGGAATGGTTCTTAATGTATGCTTTTGAGATCATAACAACAACAATCAATATTTGTTGATAATGAGATAATCATTTAGGTCAGTGCCTCATCCATTGGGCAAGATCTCCTAGAACAAGAATGCTACACACACCAGACAATAGCTGAGATTCAAAGCCATAAACACACCTACAATCCCCTTTACTACTTATAAGATATCCTTACATAGACAATTAGATAGATCTATGTCCCATCTAAAGCATCATTTCATCTAATCCTAGATTAGAACTTAAGAATGGATACATACACATAAAACAATATGCATAGAACTAGAAAGTTCAAAACCTATCTAGGTTGACACAAAGGAGAGATAAGAGTCATGTATTTGCATTAAGTATGAAGAATCCTTGAGTATAAATAATCAAACCAGAGGAGTCAAGCTTGCAAATTACAGCTTAGACCTGCAACTTTTTCTCTATCATCAACAAAATACCAAATACCAAAATGTTACAATCCTAACTGGGCAGAAGACTCACAACTGGAAAAGTTTTAAAATCTAACTCCCAATCATTCAAAATGATCATAAAAAATCCCTTTATACTAGGGTTACAATGCAAGCATAATGATCATTTCAACTCAAAAAATTCAAATCCACCTAACCCCCCCAGGAGTTAACACAGACATGACAGGGGTCAAGCCACAACATGCAAGCTCAAACAATAGAATTTCAATAGCTAACTAGCCCTGTACTGGTCCAAGTACCAAATTACCATCAAACCCCCAAGGAATCCAACCAAATTGACCCTTGCAACACTTTAGGGTACTATTTCATTTATTCCTTCACGGCAAGGCATTCCTCTGCAATGATCATGGCAACCAGGACCACATTGGATCGGCGAAGAAGATCAGTTTCACCAACTCGAGCCCTTCCTGTCATCAATTTTGGTCCTTTGTAGTTGCTGGAAATGTCTCTGAGATTCAAATTTAAACTCCAACGGCTAAGTCTTGGCACCAATAGCACATTGGCAATCCTAATTCGATTAGAGATCAGTAATTAAGTCCTAACCATAGATTTCTCATCTTCCCCGGGCTTCACAACTCTAACTCATTAGATACCCCGGGTCAACATTCTACGAACTGGCGACAAGGTAAAATCCCAGTCGTAGAATGAAAGGCCTAACTCTAGTTAGACTTCGCGAACACACGACTGCACATGTAGAAAATGCCACTTAAGTCATCTGGTGAATCGGCGACAAAGGAACTTTCGCCAATTCGCAGAAAACTTCCTGCCTCTGCTAAAAACTCTAGCAACCCCGTGACCGCTATTCACCAAGTCGCCAAATGAATTGGAGAATCGCCAAATCATCTCACGAACCAGCGACAAGACTACATCTTATCGGCACCGCCACCTTTTTATTTGGACCGCCAAATAGTAGACTCCATCTGGGTTCGCCCGATGCCACATGTCACTAAACCATTCGCTGATCCACACCCAGTCACTGGCACAGGACCCACTTACCATAAGCCTTTGAAATGAACGGCTGGCGTAATATCTCATGGCTTTGACAAATCCCATGAGAACTTATGCCGACTGTTAGATCTATCCTCGTCACAGACCCTTTTGACAACGGCCCCACCAAACAGCCATAAGTAGGCCCCAGGACACGTGGTGCCCTATTGCATGATCTCATAGCCCATTTCTGGGTTATGCGAACATGCGACAACCCGCCAACCTCAGCCACCGCAGCTGTCACCGCAACCGCCACCGTAACTTGCCATGGACACATGTCAGTCGGTCGTATGATTGCATAGCCCAGAAATGGGCTATGTGATCATGTGACAGCCAACCAAAGGCAGCCACATAACTGCCAGGAACATAGCCCTTCCGCCAACGGGCCCCACACGCATGGCAAGAACTGGTTGCATGGTCGCATGTCAGAAAACTCTGACATGCGATCATGTGACAACCAATCACCTCAAAGCATCTGCAAACCTGGGCCCACACCGATCGCACCTGCGCAGATAGGAAATGC
The DNA here is from genome assembly GCA_027943335.1 of Chamaecyparis obtusa. Taxonomy (NCBI): domain Eukaryota; kingdom Viridiplantae; phylum Streptophyta; class Pinopsida; order Cupressales; family Cupressaceae; genus Chamaecyparis; species Chamaecyparis obtusa. The sequence continues at coordinate 234,829 of BSBK01008964.1, forward strand.
TGGCAAACACGAAATTATGTGAGGTTGAAAACACACAATGTTTTTTACACAGCGGAAGACTGAAAACACACAGATTTTTTGATGCCAAAGGATAAGCACACAAAGCTGGAAGACAAAAGGTCGAAAACAATGAAGGCCGAAAACACATAGACCGAAAACACACAGACCGAAAACATCATGGACTTTTAGAAACACTGTGGGTTTTTGACACTATGGCAGAATTTGAAATATTTCTAGCAGGCTTTGAAATTCAAAAAACTTTCTGGGTTTTATGATTTAGGAGATGCAGTTTGGACTGAAGCAAGGTGACAACAATAAAGATCACGAGGCAGGATATTTAATCAAAAATATTGCAGGGAACAGGCCAATTTCATGAGATTTTGCAATGACTTGAAAAACGGCCTAACACATCCATCCAAGCATAAAGAAAGGGGTTATTGCAGTTGGATATACAACACTGGGGACTATTGAAAAATATTTACAAACTCTCAAGCAAATGCTACTAGCAGTTGTGCAACGAAATTCAACAAACCCTACAACATCTTACCTGTTTGTGCCAAAACAGGAGCTTTGGAAGAGGGTATTAGCATCCATCAAACCACACTAGAAAGATGAGGGTGATAACTCTTTTTTTTTTTTTCTTTTGGAGAGAACTTTTATAATATATTTTTTTTATATTAACAAAATTCATAATGTAAAATTTAAATATATTTAAAAATAATATTAGATAAAAACTTAGTAGTTATGTCTTTTCTTATAATTTTGAATTTCAAACTATTTTGAAAATTCAAAATACAATTGAAGGTGAAACATCACATCACATCACATCAATATAATATGTCTTTTCCTTTAGAAGGCACAACATCACATCTTCAACCAAATCTCTCTGTCCAAAGGCATACCTCCATGGAAAACATAGTTGTCACATCTTTGTCCTCATTAAAAAAAATCTATTATCTAAACAACTAGACTAGTAAAAAACTAAAGTAAAATAGTAAATAAAGTAGTCACATCCTCATTCCCATAAAAAAAATAACCATGAACAATTAGAGTAGTAAACAACCAAATTAAATTAGTAAATATAGTACTCACCAGTTAACATAAATAAGTGATAGTATGGATTAGTTGAACTTATTTGTTATTAATATATGCCCACACATGATACTATTAAATTTTTTAATTCAATCATTTTGGATCTCTTGTTTTTTACATCTAAATAATCCTAATCCTAAACAAAGTAAATATTTAGAAAATGTAAAAAAATATATTAAATATTATTCGTACAATACAAGCTAGGTTTTTTTTTACTCTAATTCAATAATTGCAATTGGGAAATACTTAATAAATTATTGAACAATTTGATAATGTGTTAAATCATAATGTATTAAATTATAATTATGCTTTAGCATATAAATTTGAGTTTAAATTTGATATGACTATAATTGTGACATGTATTTTTCTATAAACATGTATGTATATGTTGAGAGATGCCTGATTAAAAATAGACACCTCAAAAGGATGATCTGCATGATTAAAAATTAGAGTAGATTGGACTAGAATTTATCACACCTTTTTATTGCAGAAAATCACACCAAAAAATGCATACGTAAAGTCAGATTTATTTTATTTTTACTTGTATAGTTTAGATGGGTTGTATATTTTATATTATAATACAATTTATAGAATTCAAATTAACTTACATTTTATGTATATTATTTTTTCCTCAAAATAATTATAATTAAAACGAAAGATAAATAAATGAAAGATATATAATTATTTGAATAATGTATCTATGCTTAATTTATAGAAATTGTAAATGGTAATATAGATCTAAATTAATGATTTGTTATTTAAATTGTTTACCTAAAAGGTCATGTTATGTTTGAAATATGGAGAGAGGGAGAGAACTAGAGGGAGATGTAGAAATGGAAATAGAAAGAGGTAGATATAGAGAGTGGGGGTGGGGGGTTAGGAGAGAGCACTAGAGAGAAAAGACAGAGATATGGAGGAGATGGATATGTAGAGAGAAAAATGGATAGATAAAGAGGGAGGAGAAAGGGCATGATAGGATCATAGAGATAAATATATATAGAGGAGACATAAGGAAAGAATGAGAGTGATAGATATAAAGACACAGATAGAGATAGGAAGTGGTATATATATATATTGTGTGTGTGTGTGTGAGAGAGAGAGAGAGAGAGAGAGTATTATACAATTGTAGAGGGTAAAAGCACAATCGGGTATCACCCTTTTGGCTAACTTGACAGACTCGGCCGAAGAGAGGGAGGCACCACGCGGCATTGAGTGGCACCTACGTGGCAGGGTATACTCGGCTGAGTCTACCCGACCCTACTAATAGCCCAGTGAATGGCCTTAACCCCTCATTTAAACAGTGAGGCGCTAAGAAAAGCGACCAAAGGGGGCAATAGTGCAACTCGACCGAGTTAGAGGTAGGTTTTTTGTTTTTATTTTTTATTTTTTTGTTTGTGTTTTTTAATTATTTTTTTTGTATATGTTTAAATATTTTTTAATTATTTTTTTAATGTTCATATGTAAAAAAAGGTCTTTTTTTAATATGTATTGGATTTACTTTTAAAAATGTACAAAATTAACATATAAAACTTAAACGTAGAAACCATAGAAAACATATATAATTTAACTAAAACATAAACTGAAACTTTTAAAAACATGTAATAGGACCTACCCTTGAGACATTTAATAAGACCATTAAAACCTAATAGGATGGACTTAATTATAAGACCCAATACTTAACTTAATAATATCAAAATTAAAACATAATGGACTATCTACTCTTACTGACCTAATAGGACCACTTAAGACTTAACATCCACTGAATATGACCTATTAGGACCCTTAAGACCTAATAGGACCACTTAAGACCTAATAGAACTTAATAGGTCAAAATAGTTCACCCTTACTTGGCTCAATAAGACCTAATTAAAACCCTTAAGACCTAATGTGACCCTTAAGACCCAATAGGACCCAAGTGACAAGGACAAGTGCAACCGCTACCTAGGTTAAATGACTAAACAATGTAGTGAGCAACTTACCTTATGCATTCAATAATCATCATTGTTCGAGTTATATTGTTTTCATGCCATTAGATCAAGTTATATAATTAAAACAACTTTTCTTTATAGCATGCACTTTTATTTTATTTCATTGTTGACTCCTGATAAATTAATCCTTAAGTTTTTAGGTTGTCATGTTTTTTAATATTGAACAAAGTAGTTTAATAATGACTAGATGCTATATCAATAAATGGAAAGAAAGAAAATAGACTAGCATAACCAAAACACATAATAGTCACAAAAAGGTTCAAATAAAGTATCATTATCCATTGTAACACTCTTTGATTTAGCCCAAATATTTATTATATCTTTGAAATTGCATTACTTTCTTTTTGATATTTTGGAGTTGGACCATGTTATTGGCATTCATCTTTATAAGACCTATAGTTGTGAGATAGGAAAGGCAATATGAAGAAAGATGTCATAGTAAATCCTAAGAATTATAGTTATCTGATAACAATTATTAGATAACATTTGCATACTAATGTGTTTTAACTTATCACACTTTGTAATACAAAATTAATCATTTAATTATTATCAAGCCACTAGAAAACTATACCATCAATATCATATAACTTTCTATAAAGCCAAGGTAGCCAAATAAATTGATTCAATAGTATTGTTTGTTTTCACTTTGCTATCATTGAACTCTTAACACTTTTCTTTTGTATTGATTTATTATTGTTAGTCTTGAGTAATTAAACATTTTTGTCTAGTGCCAATATTATTTAATCAATTCAATTAGTTCTCTTTAATCTTAGTCATTGTCTAGATTGTCATATTTCCTTATTCTATTTGTCATGGCCCGTGGATGATCAAACTCCCCTATGCATTTTTTTAAGTCTAAATAAGTATAGTGTTGGATATTATCAAAACTATTATTTTCATCCTTTGCTAAGAAAATTCCTATTTATCAAAATGAATAAAGCCCTAACTCTTATTATATAGGATACGTTAATTATAAGGTCATCTTTATTTTTAGTTGCCTAACTACCAAATTGAGGTTTTCATACTATCTAAAACTTAGGATAAAGTATTTTCCTATGAAAGTTCCATAACACATTGTGGTAATCATCACACAGTCAAACATTACAAAGTCCCTCTAAGAGAAGGTTAATTTACCCAATAGGACCCTTAAGACCCATAAGACGATCTCATAAGACCCTTAAGACGAGCTCATAAGACCCTTAAGACCCATAAGACCAGGTTACTTTCAACCTAATTAAGACTCTTAAGACCCATGAACCCCTTTCCAAATTATTATACATTTTCACCATTTCTTTTAGTATTTAATTTAAATATAATGTTTTTCCCTCCCTAGTTATGGAAATTTGTACAAATTAATTTTTCTCATGTGTGTAAAGTAAATATGTGCATGTAAATATGCATTCAAATTAGTAAATATGCGTGCACATGAATTAGTTCTACTACCATGATTGAATACATGTGTAAATGCCTTCAAGTTTAAATTATGTTTTTAAATATTTAAAAATATTACATGTACATATGTAAATGCATGAATTTAAATGTTTAATTTAATATAATTTAATTTATATTATGTACAAATGCATTTGAAAATTAGTTCATGTGTGTTTGTTTGAAGTTTTTAAAATGTTTTCATGTTTACTTGAAGTATTGTAACACATGTACAAATTGAAAGTTAGATCTTTTTAATGGATGTATGTATATGTGCATGTGCCTACTTGCAGCGAGCATTTTTTATCTATATCTAGATCTAGATATATATATTACCTTTGTGTGCATATCATTCATGGCTTCTAGTGGTTCAGATCAGAGTGTCCATGATAGTCATGGATCACGAGCTCCCTCAGACCATGATAGTACCCAGGCCCCACATAGTAGAGATAGTCATAGAGATGAGACTATCTCTAGGATGCAGGCCGCTCTGACTGCGTTAGAGCGAACACTGCAGAATAGTACTACTCTCCCTAATAGGGAGAAATTGACATCTATACGCACTGAGCTCATGAGTATGATTCAAAAGGCTAAATCATACAATCCATATGATGATGTATCAATTGATGTTTTTTATCATAGCCTATCTAGCACTATTATAGGG